>CAJNOP010004507.1:0-10371 GCA_905250075.1 Rotaria sp. Silwood1 | reverse complement strand
TACTAACTTCTGAAGGGAACGTGCTAGAGTCTTGAAATTTTGTGGGGAGCTATCTAGTAAGTATTCACTTATACCTACAAAGTTTCATTGAAAAGTGAGGATCCTAAAGCGTATAAGTCAATGACCCATGAACACTATATTTTTTACAATTTTTCAGGTTCCGTTCCAGAAACATTGTGGACTTCCCGACGCCACGAAAACGATTTTTTTTCTTAAAAGAAACGATGTCACCCCATAGCGGCGAATCTGGAGAACAAGTTTTGAAAGACAAAATTTTTTTCTAAGGCTTCATAAGAGTAGGGGACGAGGTAAGAACTACTTTTCTCGCAAACATCAAAATAGCTGGAAAAACCAATTTTTTCAATTTTTGAAAATTTTATAACTCAGCCGAAGAACATCCAACCCGCGAAATATTTTAACCCTAGACCCTTGGGGTCTAACCCTACAAACTGACAAAATTTGAGGGCATGTTAGGGGGGGGGGAACCCCCCCTTAATGAAAGCCAGTTTTGACTAGAAATTTTTTTCTATTACAGAGCGAAAATGAATCGAACCGAACTCGAACTGATTTTTCAGAAGTGTATTCGAACCGAACTTGATTCAGAAGAATACAGTTCGGTTTGCTCTGTTTCCTACAATATATGAGGAAATTTCAATGATAGTTTTCTCTTCGTAGATACTATTATTTAATAACTACACGTAATATAAAATATTGAAGCGTGTAAAAAATAGTTCGAATGAATTATAACGAATATATGTTGTTATTGCAGGTATTATGTCATATTTGGATGACAAAAGGTCTGACATATACAAAGTCATTCTTACTGGGAATTGGGGTGTCTGTGCGACAAAATCAGTAATATCGAAAATGTTATCCAAACAATATTCAGGATTAGGCACTGGGGCATTATGTCGTTTGGATTCAGAGGGTCTTGTGAAACTGCAACCAATCTATGCATATATGGATGGCGAAAAGTATAAGATTGCAAACGGTTATTTGAAAATGGTGCCGGATGATAGTGGTACAAATCGTCGAGCGTTCATGGGTAAATTAGCAGGATACGAAGTTACTGTAGCAAGCTATCTGGAATCGTTTATTGATCGATCAAAAATTAAATTCGATCCATCATGCAATAAACCACTGATTTATACATTAACGCGAGAAAATGATATTACAGCATCAACTTATTTTTTCTCACCTTATTTTAAAGAAATTATTGAATCTTTTACTTTGTATAAGGAACGTCTACAAGTCGATACACATTCCCTTTTGTGCAATCCTCACAAGGAGCGTCCAATCCATATGAATAGTAAAGGTTCGTTTAATATGCACTCTAACAACAGATTCGAAAAATATTCTTGCTAATCTAGTAGACAAAAAATTTTTTCTATAACTTCTGCAGCTTTATTTTGATACTTGTTTTTTTGATTACGATATTAAAAATTTGGCAAATGAATATATAGGAAATGTTTAGATGCTGGAGTATTAAATGTTATTATTCTTTTTTTTGTAGCTAAAGATGCATTTCTTCTTGAACAGCAACAATTGCGAAGTAGAGCATCAAAAAAGCTCAAAGATCAATTAGGTGAACCACCAGTGGTCAACAGCAAGCTTCGTTCAGGCAGTCATAGTAAAAACAAACACACAACTGGATAATCTCTTTTGGGTGTTTATCATTTACTTTGTTCACATTATTTTTCTATCTCTTCTAGTCATCCTATTAGCATATGGAAAAAACGTTCTATTCATTTTTTTAAAGTTTAAGACTGCTAAAGTAGATTTTCTTTTCTTTATTAAATTTTGTTTCATTTCTGCTCTATTGTTCTTTACCTTGTTGGTTATTATAGCTTTTTGCTATATATATTACTGTACTTTCTTTTGTTCATCATTGTGATTTTTGTGAAACAGTACGCTTTTTTTCTTTCAGGATTTTTGTTAAGATGAAAACTGTGACCTTTAGTTGTCACAAACATAATTACTGTTTAGCAAGTAATTATCTTCGTATGTTTGATGATTCACATTTTCTTCTTCATAATACTTATATTCCTTTTTTGTTCTCATTTATTTTCTCATAGATATTGCTGAACAATATTATTCTTGTTCTTTTTTGTGAGCTAAGTTAAAGGACCATTGAACAAGAATAAAGCGATGAACAATAAACTTAAAATAATAAGAAATGAAAATTATTTTTCATTATGAGTAATGAAGAATGGAATAAACGAAGAGTAGGCAGATTTATAGCCAATAGACCAGTTTTACCGGTTTCCCTCACTTTCTACGGATGTAGATGAAAAGAAAAAAAGGCATATGCTTGCGTCTACAATAAGAAAGAGAATTTGGTAAAGTCGGTTTACCGTTATTAACTCGGAGATAAAGTTGCTATCGAAAGTATCGTACAATATCGTATACGATTTCTATGTTTATTTTTATCAATTTGTGCTTCCTTTTTAAGATAAAGTTTTTCTTCTTCTTTTTCAAAATGCAAATGGCTACTGCTATTGAAATTGATAATTTATCATCAATGATTCAAGATCTTGGGATAGAAGCTTTTATGATCGTAGCACGATTGGACGCTATTTTTCAACCTGTACCAACAACTCCACGAACACTTCAGTTCTATGATAAAGTCGAAATTTTTACTGGTATCTTGAATTTCCATTTAGCTCCAAAGATATTCGTTATAAAAGATGTTGAGTTAACCTTAAATCTTATCGAATGTAACCGTTCAATTGTTGAGCGGCTTCTTAATTTTCCTTCACTGAGTGATATTATTCGAAAATTTAAAGAATATGGAACAATAACATCACAACAACTCAACATGGTTAATCCAAAAGTCCTCAGGCCATTCACAAGTATCTGTATTCAATGCAAAAAAGTATTAACTGATTATGGATTTGCTTATTCTACTCGAGTACTTTATATTGATCGAATTGAAGAAGCGTCTGTTATTCATGCACACTGTAAGCCATGTCACTTGAAGTATAGCTGTTCGAGTGTTGAACAATGTGGCATGAGTAAGTTAGCTTCACATTATCTGTTGGATGTTTTTTGATATATAGAATAAGAACAATAAATTGGAAAAACGAGTTTCTTGAGTAGCATCTGTTTAAAAGAATCACAAAGCAGTGATGAAAATAAACTAAGAAACACCAAAGGATTATCTGGGAATAAGATTTATCACAACATTTTGATCACTTCCTATATACCTTTTTCATCAATAAAATTTATAACTTTCCATATTTATAGATCTGTCTCAATACTTTTAATACTATACTACCATATTCTTCATAAATTTTAGACTATCGAGTTGTTACAAAAGAATCACTCAATTTTTCTGATTGTATTCATTTTTCTGGTGATTTGGCTTATTCAAAAGTCCTTCTGCATTGGCGCTCTTCTCTACTCATCGACGGTGATTCAACTTTTACAGGATTTTGTCGTTCTATCATTAATACATTATACGAACTTTATCCATCTTCTGCCAATTTCATTAGTCCAAATGCTTTATCACAACGATTTGAAATAGTATATATTTTATGGGAATTAGCTCGATTTGAGTTGATGCTTGGAAATGAAGGACAAGTGCTATTACCATTGTCATTATCACCAGCATCAAGGGCAAGCTTTTTGGAAGGCTTTCTAGATTATTATTATTCATTATTTGTATTGTTCTGGTCACGTCATCAATATGTTCCTAATACAAAGTGTGATAAACAAATATGTTCAAAAGTAGCACTTTGTGATGGTCATCAAAAATGTGGTCGTATCGTATGTGCTTACTCAGACATTGTAGATGCTTCTATCGTCGAGACCGGTCCAATTAATGTTGGTTGTCCTTATGCACCAATGCGACGACGACATCAAATACAAAATCAGCAGGAAAACAGCACGAAAAATCAAATAAAAGGTAAAAATGAAGAGTTGCTTTTCCTTCTACAATTGTTTCATAATGAAGAATGAGTAGCGAATGTGGATGCTAAAATAATCATTCACTATGCATCATTTTTATCCGAATCAATAGAACAATCTGCATTTGAAGTCTATTCATTGAACTAGATAATAAAACATATTGACTTGTGGAATCTTTATATAATTTACGTCACGTAGCATGTCAAATAGTGAAACTTTTATAATTGACTTGCTGTGTGCAACAATAATGTACGCTTCATCAGTGAAGACTCATCCGACTTATACATAAAAGTCTGGAGCAAAAAAACTAAACATGATATCCTAATTATAAATATAACTAGTATTTTTCGTGTCGGAATATAAAAACAGAAATCACTTTTTTAGGCAGTTGTATACGTTGCAACAGTAATCGGGAAAGTGCTATCGTAGAATTTTTTCTTTGTTTAATTTTCAGATCATTCTGCTCTGTATTGTCCAAGTAATCAGTCATTCACCAATATCGTTCTTCCTCAACAATCAACCGAATTATATAAACTAGCTCATGAACTCGATCAAAAAGATCATAACTTTCTTCAACACAATACACAATGCAATGTTTATCGAGATGACTTAGACGATATTCACAAGAATAAAGGTTATGGAGTTCTAGTTACATTCCTATCTTGCCAAATCGTTATAGGTTTTGATGAGAGAATTCGTGCCGAGGGCATGAGGCGCGTTACACGCCATTTTCTCAGAATGCTACAACGAAAGGCAGAAATGCCAAATGATCTTGTCTACGATTCAGCCTGCACTCTTCGTCTTCATTGGCATCGACATATGGGAACTGCTTTTCTTCAGCGATCACAACATACTGAAAAATTGATTAACATGACTGTCGTTATTGATCGATTCCACATGAAGAATCATAAGCGTCAAATGTGCCAAGGAGAGATGAAGGCCGACCATCCCATTCACAATGGTAGGTTCGATGGAATTAATACAGAATTATGTGAACAGTATTTTAATTATTTATCCCGTCTCAAAGCTTCACTTCGAAGTTTTAATTATCCAGCATCGTCAATTTTTCTTCTTCTTTTGTTCCATCTAAGAAACTGTTCAAAGAGTGGCATATCAGCATCAAGCATTGGCATTGCAAAATCATTCATAGTCTTCGACATGTTTCCAATACGAAAAAGAATGAACTCATTAAGTCAAAATGAACATATAGACGAGCATGATGCTCCAGATGTATGGGGTGTCTCAAATGACTACACCTAAAAAAACAATAAACTGTTATCCTCACAGAACAGATTTTTTTAAATAAATTCCATTAGGACTCCTACTGTTTCACTTGAATTTCAAACAGATCCAATAAAAGTACTTTTACACTAACACTTAACTGAGTAAAATCCTGCTCCGAACACCAAAACATTATAGCTACAGTCGCTCACCAAAACAAAGTGCACTAAAGAGTTTCTCGTATTAGACTTTTCGAAGAGAATCCCCGTTAAGTATGAGTAGCAAAGTAATTGGCCTATCAAAAAGGGCGTGTTCCTTCAGATCTATAGATTAGGACGTACAGATTTGGGCATATAGATTTCGACGAATAGATTAGGATGTCTAGATTTGAACCTATACATAAGGACGTAGAGATAACGACCTATAGATTTGGACGTATGGATTAGGATGTAGAGATTAGGACGTATGAATTACGACGTATACATTAGGACGTAGGGATTAGAATGTCTAGATTGGGACCTATAGATTAGGACGTATGGATTAGGACGCATAGATTTGGACATATGAATTAGGACGTATAGATTTAGACGTATAGATTAGGACGTAAAGATTACGACGTATAGATGGGGACGTATGGATTAGAACGCATAGATTTGGATGTATGGATTAGGACGAAAAGATTTGGACGTACAGATTACCACGTCCAGATTTGGACGCATGGATTAGGAAGTACAGATTGGACGGCTACATCTGAACGTATAGATTGGGACGTATGAATCTGGACGTATAAATTAGGATGTACAGATCTGGACGTATAGACTGGGACGTATGGATTACCATGTATAGATTATGATGTATGAATTAGGATGTATAGATTAGGACGTATAGATTGGAACGTATAGCTTGGGACGTACAGATTTGGACGTACAGAGATTAGGACGTATAGATTAGGACGTATAGATTTGGACGTATGGATTAGAACGTATAGATTTAGATGTATGGATTAGGACGTACAGATTTCGTCGTATAGATTATGACGTATGCATTAGGACGTATAGATTAGGGCGTATAGATTTGGACGTATGGATTAGAACGTATAGATTTGGATGTATGGATTAGGACGTACAGATTTGGACGTATAGATTTGGACGTATAGATTTGGACGTACAGATTACGACGTATAGATTTGGGCGCAAGGATTAGGAAGTACAGATTTGGACGGCTACATTTGAACGTATAGATTGGGACGTATGAATCTAGACGTATAAATTAGGACGTACAGATTTGGACGTATAGATCTGGACGTATGGACTCGGGCGTATGGATTACGACGTATAGATTAGGATGTATGAATTAGGACGTATAGAGTAGGACGTATATATTAGGATGTATAGATTAGGACGTATATATTAGGACGTATAGATTGGGACGTACAGATTTGAATTTACAGAGATTGGGATGTCTGGATTAGGACGTATAGATTGGAACGTACAGATTTGGACGTATAGAGATTAGGACATAGAGATTCGGACGTACACAGATTAGGACGTATATATTAGGACATATAGATTGGGGCTTATAGATCTGGACGTATATATTACGATGTATAGATTAGGACGTATAGGTTTTGACGTACATATTTGGAGGTTAGGTAGGAAGCTAGTTTATTCATATATATATCATTGTCATCTATCGTCATCATTTATATAATTTTGATCATTTCTATAATTTTGATCATTTCTATATCTCTTTTCTTTTCACTGTTCTCGTTGGTTAAATTTTTCGACGAATAAATTTTCTTTCCCGTTCTCTATTATGTCTAAAGTGAACTAGTAGCTAAATCTGCAATTATTCTTGAACTTTATGGTTTTTGCTCTTATATCCCAACTTTTTGTGAATAAATTTGTGTATATTTATCGTACTTCACTTTTTGTATAGACATTTTTTGCTTGTGACACTTTTTGGCTGTGTAAGAAATGTATATATATATACGCTGTTTACTTTTGGTGAAAACATGCTCGCGGGATTAGCCGGGACGGGACTGAAAAAATTTTAGCGGGACGCGGGCCGGGACGGGACTGGAAATATCTAGGCGGGACGGGACACAGTCTTTGAACCAATCCCGGCGGGCCTTGCCGGGACAGTTTTTGATTGTCCCGCCGGTCTCTGGTACCAATCGCCATTGATTATACTTGATGCGTACTATGAGCCGTGAATGTACTATTGAAAGAATAAATAGTGCTAACTTTAGCATTTAGCGATAAAAGTGTTGGAGTAGAGCCCATCAGGTTGATCTTGAACCCGGTCGAGTCCGGTTCAGATTCAGAATTGAAAATTCTCTTTGTTCAGATCGGATCATAAAATTTTGTGTTGACCGAGTTCGGGCTTCAGTTGGAAAATTTTAGACTTAATGGGGCCTATTTAAGAAAAAGAACCAATTGTAGCTTGATTATTGTGAGACCATCGACAATATTGCCTGAGAAATGTGTATGTTATGCTAGTCGCCAATAAAAATCAACGAAAAAAGTATCGTGTATTTGCTGAGCAACAGTCAGATTAATTTATAAAAATCTTTATTGAAAGGATTAAGACTACTATTCATATTGTGAATCTGGATCTGACAAGTTTGGACCGGAATGGCTCTGGTCAGGGGTCGAAAGACAATGTTCTGGAGCGGAATCACTTATACAAAAAGACGAACTAACATCAATTTAGAATAACTAGATCATATTTTAGTAGTACAATACATGTAAAAGTATAAAAGATTTTTTAATGAATACGTGCTTTATTTTTTGGGTATAATACTTTTTTTCTACTTGTAACGCTTACGTTATTGACACACCAACTCATTGTTTTACTACTTTGTTCATTGTTGATATTATGTTTTGTGTGAATCTAATAATGATAATGAAATACATAACTTTCGCGACTTCTTTCATATGCATTTTTTTTACTAAGTAATGTGTGTTATTGGAAAACTGACTAACTGTGTTTGTCCTACTTAATATCCTGTCCCGTCTTGTCCTGCGCGGCAGAACAGGGCAAGAAGTCATTTTTCGTCCTGCCCTGCCACTCAGTAGGACAACGATGGTAGAGCGGCAGGACAGAACAGGACAGAAAAAGTTGTCCTGTGCTCATCTCTGTTTCATTTCTACGATTAATCTCTTTATTGATCATCAAAATATAATCATTGACTACATTCTTACACAACAGGATAAATATTTCATAGAAATGATGATTTTTATTCATATCTTCATGTTTAGTCGATGGATAGACAAACAAGTAGCGCTCATCTTGCAGATTCGCTGACCCTTTTCTGAAAGAATAATAATTTATTGTGAATTAAAAGTAATTATATTCCGAAAAAATCACTTCCTCATCACAACTACTGAATTATTAATGCTTGAGCTTGTTACATGCTTTGAAAAGCTCCTATAGATATTTGGCTGAATACGAGCGCATATAACGATACAGTTGTCAAGCCTTTCGGTTTTTATTGATCATATCTATATCAATGATCATGTTCATTGATATTTTCCGTATAAGTAACGCATTTATGTAGTATAAAGTTAGAAATCATTGTTAATTATTAATATATACAGTATAACACTCGATAAAATAGAGGTGGTATCCATTTCGTAAGTGTGTGTTCATTGATGTCAAATCTTTCTTTGTTGAACCATCGATATTTATTTGTCCATCTGAGTTAATTAAGCAAAAATGGTTAATTAAAATATCAATGTTTGTCAAGCGAGGTCAGTCTGTTTCCGCTCAATAATTCGTACAAGGAAACTGTGCTTTGCAAAAAAAAACAGTAATATTACTTGCTCTATCGGTAACATACGATATTTCTTATATTAATATCCTACAAAAAAAGAATCGGGAGGCCTCAAGCTTCAAAGCACTTTGAAACCTATATTCGCTAACATGATTTTTTGGAAAAATAACGAATAAAATTTTTTTCTGATCCTGTGTTTTTATTTCGCGTAAGTACATTTAAAACAAGAATGTCATTATAATTTGTCTTTTACAACTACACATAAAACAAAATGAAAGTATATTTGTTGCCCTTCGTTTGACATATACAGATGTGTAAATATTGAATTGTTGATAAGGACGTAATATATATCTCAGCAAACTCTTTATTTAGTTGATGGTGATAGTGCCGACGCCTTTTTTATTGTTGGTTGAGATGATAGAGAAGGAGCAAGAAGAGCTAAATTGAATGGTGGTTGTGGTGCTGGTCTCGTTTTTGGTATTGAATGAGACGATGGAGAGGAAGCAGAAGGGACTGCATTGAATGGTAGTGGTGGTGCTGACCCTTTTTTTGATATTGATGGAAAGAGATCAGAATGAACTATATTGAATGGAGGTAGTGGTGCTGGTCTCTTTTTTAGTTTTGGTTGAGACAATATGGAAGGAGCTAGTGTCGGTGTATTGTGATCATCATCTTCTTGAATATTCAATCCAGGACTAAAATCGTCACAAATTCTATTCATCCAAGACATTGCATCTAATTTAATTAATGTAATTCGACAACCATTACGTTGATACTAAACAGAGTAGTGTTTTTATTTTAGTCTTCAAACAAATTTTTTAAATCTTAATTGAACAACGTTTTGGTCGAATTTTTCCTGGTAAGCGTGCAACTGATATTGAATACAAATTTTGTTTGAACATTTATCGCAAATACGAATGATCTAAATTTTCTTTTTAGGAATAATTTCTCTATTTTCTAACACTTACTGATTGTGAAAAGCGAGTACTTTTACATGTCCATTTGATGGAATAAATTTTAAAAAATTTCGAAATGATCTTTTTAGTTGTAACTCTGGGATATCTAGATATACAAGTACTTTATATGAATCTTCCTCTTGCACGACAACTACAAGAAAAATTTTAAAGGCGACTACACGTTTCATAGTAATTTTTGACCCAAGATTAGGACATACATAGAGTTGTAGAGAAAAAAATTCTCTATCCAGTGGTGTACTTATTATGAAATTCTACTGTGCACCGTGGGAGAAAAACACACTAAAAGTATGGATTTAACAGCTTTTAATGAAGGTTTTCTAAACGAAAGTCAAACAGTATAAGATGAGCAGAAGATTTATTCGGATTATGAAGGTATATGTGTCGTTTGATAGCTTAAATACCTTTGCTTCTATAGTTCATGCCTCTGTCCTTGATACTCAAACTACGTTGCATCTTAGAATATTTTAAAGAACATACGTCTTCATG
>CAJNOP010004506.1:0-10381 GCA_905250075.1 Rotaria sp. Silwood1 | reverse complement strand
ATATGCGACACGGACAAACCAATAATTAATGAAATCCTTTCATTTAAAATAGCATAATTAAACAAAGTGCTAAATCAGCAGTAAAGAATATTGAAAAGAAATCCCTTTTTATCACTACGAGTGAATATAAAGCTATTAGTTTTGAAACTTGTAAAGCCAAAATATTTGAAAGCAATCTCTAGTATGAGTTGTTTATTCATTATCAAAATTGAAGGAAACAAGATATCACAGAACAGCCTGAGAAGTGGGTATGGCTTTCTTTTAATTACTTTTCTCTCATTAGGAGAGTATATTCTTTAGGAAGAAAAGACGTCAAGATGTGTTGCGCCTTCTATAAATTTCAGGAAATATTTCAAACAAGAAATACACTGCTTCATTTTCTTACTTGATAAAAAATACTGCAGTAAAATGTATCGATGGATTCAACATTACTTTCTTCAAAAAAATTTATTTGCAAACGGATCCAATGACCAAGAAGTTGTTAGAAAGCAGAAATATTCAACTAGAATTTTCATTGTTTTATTCACTACAAGTGTGATCGTTTTGGCTTTCTATTCAACACTTGGAAATCAGGCCAGCTTAGTTAGCATAAAGAATCCATCTTATGCTACGTTCCTGTTCTTGGGATCAAAGTATTCAGCGACACTCCGCTGCCCTTGTATGAATACTGCTGTGGACTATACGAAATTCATACATGCAAACTTCACCCTTCATCAGGTATGAAGCATGATAAATCCTAAGATTTCAGTGGACCTAACGTTTTTGTAATTCGAGTGTCTTACTATGCTTCACTCGACATTTAGACATGAAGATAGTTAATACTGTTTGAAATTTGAATTAAATATGCGTGAATCACAATATTTCAGAAAGAGCACTAAAATAGCTTAACATTTCTTAGGTCAAGATTCGGTTTCTTTTAAATGGATTCGCCATTAGGAATCCTCTAATTAAGATAACCAATTCTCCAAGTAGAAATCGACGAACTCTATCCACTGCACTAGTTATTTTCCTAAAATTACATTCATACCCTATAGGAAACCTCCAATTACCGTAAAAAGTTATTCTAAAAATTAAAGAAAAATCCGTCGCAATTCGTCCATGAGCGCTCTCCAGATACAATTTATTGAGCTCTATTCAACAGCCTACTTGGATCACTAATAGCAGAAACTATGGAAAGCATGGTTTTTCTGCCGTTTTCATGGTGACATCTGTAGTCCTGAAAAATTTAGTTTGAGCTACGAATAGCAGTGTTATTTACTCGTTACTTTTAAATATAGATTATAGGTAACTTTATTTAACGATAAATGTAAATTATGGACGAAATAATTTATATTTACAGACAAATGTAAATTATGGAAAAAAATTCACATTTATCTTTAAATATAAACTAACGGAAGTATACGGCGTTGCTCGGCAATCTGATAGTGGATCCTTAACATAGTAGAAGATTTACAAAAGGCTATCTGTATTGAAAAACAAATTTTATTTTAAAGCAGATTAATACACAATGTTTTTAGATTTCAAATCGGGCGAAAAGACATACAAATTTTTCCAGTTCCGACTCTTGAACATGCCACGTAAAGTTAACTGTGATGAAAGCAAAGAATCTTTAGGTTAATGCCGGCAATCTTAAGAGAGAGTCCGTGAGAGGAGGCCCCTGCCTTAACGGAAGGTCGCCAGGGAAATTTTGTTTTTCGATTTAGTGTATTCAAATGGTACTTATTGTGGAACCATAACTGAATTCAAAATATGAAATCATTCGGTCCTACCATTGGAAAACTAGAGCTAAAACAATTTTTACGGGGTATTTTGAATCGATAAAAAGTCTCATTCTCAGGGTGTGGCCAGTATTTTGACGTTATCTCATAAACCGTATGACCGTTTGAGCTCGGAAACGTTTCATTTGATAGAGAATTCAATTCTCTAAAAAGTCTAACTAGTAAAGTTAGAAATCAATGAGATGCAATATGATCTCTAGGCCAAATACTGAGAAAATTTTGAAAAATAGAAACCTTCTTGATTTCAGTATTTTCCACTTTTCTTGCGCTGTGTAAGAGATGTTAGAATGATTTTTTGACCAGAGATAGAGCTCGTCAAATCCCATCTTTTGATAATAAATTGTCCAATTTTAAATACTCGGAGGATGAATTAGTATGTACTACATTGTATGCTATCATGCATGACGACCAATGATTCCATTTTCAAAAATCATCCAGAAGTTATGCATATGCCACACTAATCATTCGCAAGACCATCAGCAATAAATGTAAATTCCTATTTGAAACACGAAAATGGGTTAAATAACATCTATTCATGTTGATCAAGATCAATAATAATTCTACCATGGGCAAAATAAAAAAAGTACTCAAATCTAATTTTGATTATAATTCATGAATATTAAGAAACACTGATTTAAAAATTCCAGAACGTAGCAGACGATGTCTATTACTGAGTAATAACTCTCCAATCTCTTTTTGAAAATAAATTCCTAAGTTAAATTTCTATGCAAAAGATTGTGTGAGTTAGTATAGAAGCTATTTTGGAATGTTGTTTGTCACGAATCTCGAGTGTGTTATGTGCTTTTCATGTGTGAGGGTGTGAGTGTGGTTGTGAGTGTGGTTGTGGATGTGGGTGTGAGTGTGGGCGTGGTTGTGGGTGTGGGTGTGGATGTTTACAGTAGAAAAGACGCTCACATTCACATCCACACCCACACTCACACCCACACCCACACCTATTATGCGTAGGCTGATTACATACTCTGAGAAAACTTGTCAGTATGGCTCCATATGCGGCCAAAATGTGGAACTCACTATTACCAATGTCTACAGCTCATTAGTAGCGAAAACTATATTTTAAACCTTAGTGAGCATGGGTTTCTATGGAAATATACCCGTTGGCCTTTCACATATAATGGCTGTGTGATTGTCTCCGTCACATATTCTCGTTGCTAGAGAAATCTATATTCTAATGATTGCTGCGTGTTCCCGTCTCCCATAGCAATGCAAATGTTCCTTTAGCCTCGGCCCCTGTGATTTGCAATGAAGGGTAGCAGGGAGCTCAGGCCCAAGCTTATTGAGACTGGGTTGCTAAGGTCTATAATGAGGTAAGGGGGAGCTTGAAATCCTTCATTTTGTGTGGGCAGGATGACTGTCACGCCTCTAATATCTTCTCATCAGAATGTCTGTAACGCTTCTGACAAGCAATATTGCATATGGCTGTCACGTTTGTGACACCAAGCTACCACAATGTCCGTGATGGCTGTGGGGAGGGGAAGGGGGTGCAAATTTCTACCCTTACACTGCAACACTCCTTTCAGATCGTGTTTCACAAAAGAAACAGAAAATTGGTCACTTTAAAGGCTTCACCAATGAAGTCTTATAAATTGGTCTGTCTGGTCAGGAGTATTCTTCAAGCAACTCTTTTACTAGATTTTTCTGAATTTAGGCATTGTAAGTAACTGATAGTAGTTATTTTTTCATGAAACAAAGTTATAGTTATAGTAAATGATAATAAACTACTTGCATCTGGATGGATGATCAATGTGCCGCTTGGAAAAATTAGAGTAAGATTAACGGTTCGTGAAATGAACCCAGTCAGGATTGTCAGCCGCTGATCTGATTTTTCTTGGCCTGCCCACCCAAGTGAGCCTTTTGGCCTGAAATAGGAATGCGCAAGTCGAGTGTTTTCTTCAGTCGAACAGAATTACTGATAATGCTAAAAACTCCATTTAAAGTATATAATATTTTAAAATTAAACTTAAAGTACATTTTTTGAGAAGAAAATTACATTTTCACATGGACTTTGTTTTTTAGAAGTCTTTTTTCTGAAAAACTCTACTTTAAGTTTAAGTTTCAGATAAAATTACAATAGTTCCTTTAACTCAAACACGACAATTTTTGACACAGAAACCGAACTTAGACATAACTCTCGGAGATTCCTCCGAGAATATGCATTCAATTACCAAGTTATCGCTGAATAAGAGCTTAATTTTAATTGCTATCAGCATTTCTGTTAGTCAACTGGCTTTTCTTGAATAATTGACTCGAAACCACTCCATTAAAACCATCGAGCCAGCGTTCTGAAATTTTGAATCTGCGTTTCGTCTTGAACTCGCCCATTACTGGCAGAAACAGCTTGCCCATGAAGGCTTCAGAACATACGGCACCATAATTGCATTCGAAGATGACTAAATCTTCTCCTTCTTCTGGAAATGAAAGACGTTGAGTTTCTATTATGAAAGTTCGAACAGTTCCTGGATGATCCCTTTGTATGCCAGGTTACTTTTTTTGGTACTTACCTAGAAAAACAAAAGTTTTCGAATGATTATTCTCGCACTTGGCACACATTTTTAGTAAGTGCGTTGGAAACCCATGTTGCTGTTTTACTAGAATAAAACCTTTTTCATGTACTCCAAAAGTGAGTACACTTCAAGAGCCGATCTGTGTGACCGTCCGTCTGTTTACATGATAACTTTCGAAAGGAGAGTCAGATCATCATGAAATTTTCTATACTGCTTAGTCTCATTAGTATCTCGGTCCGAATCGACGTTGAGTCTGATTGGACCAACCCTTCATGATTTATCGTAAAGATACTCATTCTTCCCTGTGTTTTTTCTATGGAAAAATCGATATATCGCTGTTTTCATAAGAAACTTTTCTAGCAAAGTCGAATCAAATCCCATTTATTATATATCATTCGATAGAGGATTCTACGAGCTCCAAATGGTATATAGTATGTAAAGAAATAATAAGGCTAAGTCATCAATATGGCAAACATAATTATGTAGGAAGTGGTTCGAATGTTGTCAACAGTCTCATTGACTCTACAAATAGAGGTCTATCTTCTGATCACAGATCTGCTGCTTTGAGATTTTCTGGGTCGGAGAATTCGAATCTGTACTCAACTTGCTTCGAAACTCTATTGGTTGAGCAGTAACCAATAAAAATCAAGTTGTGAGAAAAATAGTAGCCTTAGGGTAAATGAAGAGAGAGAGTTCAAATAGAGCTGTATTCGACTATAAATCCTTTCGAATAAGCAATAGTTAACAGAAATCGTTCTCATAGAAGACATTTCCCATGATAATTTGTGGTGCCTAGATATTGTATAATGCCTCATTTGTCTCATAAATTTTTTACAGCACACATAACTTCCAGATAAAATCCGAAGTTTCCACATTTACTTTAATTAAAGAAAGGCATAGATTGATGATCACTACATTCTTTTGTATGTGGTACTTATCAGTAATAAGAATTCCATTAAGTGCCGTTATGAGTCAACGTTCATCGGGAGCCAAACGTTGGTGGAGTAACGTCCCAGTTGCAAATATCGAGATCGAGATATTGAGCCTTGACTAGAACTCACTCATGTTACATACATTGGCAATGCGAACATCAGCCCCATCTCAATAAAATCGATGTCCATGAAAGTCACCGAAATAGAGATTAAGACATACAGAGATAATCCGTGTTCTGCTTTTTCATATCTTCCAAAATTTTTTCCTAATATGCTCTTTTGGTAGCAAATCTCTGCAGATTTTCCTCAACTCCCATTCCAAAAATCAGTGATTTTTAAAACATCCATAAAATGTTTTCGTTTTTTTTTGTTTTTATGTTTCTGATACGCGCGTTCAAAAGTTCTTGGTTTTGGCATGTTCAACATGTTAGTTTTCTTTTTCGTTCGAAAAAACGTTTCAAAAGGTAGGAGATGGTATTGTCGTTTTTCTTCAAGTTCTTTCGAACGAACAAAACAAACGAGCATGTTGAAATTGTCAAAACTAAAATTTTGAATGCTAAATGAGCCATCTTTGACCCTTGTTCGATCTATATCTCCCTTAAGCATGCAGATTTGGGGCTGAAAATTTTATCATAGATTCTCTACAATAGCTTCAATGTATCCTCCGCATCTCAGTTGCTTTGAATGTTCTTTAGATGGCAATCTAGTTTTGAGGACGCGAAAGCTTAACAGAATGGTATGAAAATCGATTTAAACCGCTACCATATTTATATGATTGTCGACGAGACTTAAAATAACAGCCTATGCTTTAAAATCACTGATGTAGCGATTACTAATACAAAAAAATACTAGCCAATATGTAACTATTTATATAGCCGTTATTCTATATTGTCAACTGTTCTGTTAAAAACCTGAGTACAAGAGAAAAATATCTTATGTGACAATACATTGCTTTATAAGAAACTTTATAATACAGAACTTAGAAAGACAGTACATATCAATAAATGAATTATACTTTCTGAAATAAAAATTCATATAACGTTTTCATCCATAAACAAACGCATTTCTTCTCGCATTATGCTACAATCAGAAATAATAATAGATTTATCGTGTTTCACATTTTTATTCTCCTTAAAAATTATGCTAACAGCTTTTCTCAATGAGATTGCTCATCTAATAGTATATAAAGAATACTCTCTAAGGATTCGCAGACAATAGCTTGTTGAGAACTTTGAAATTCTCAACATTGAACAGTTTTTCAATTATACAGTAAAAGTTATACTGAACCGAGATATGACAGATGAAATCTAAGGGAAATTTTTTCTACTCTACTAATAGACACTATTTCGGGCAGGTGAGTTTTTAGATTTCCTTCTATTGTCTGCTATTTCAATGAAAACCTAAGAATAACCCAGGAGAAGCCATCCATGTGGCTAGATTCCGACAAAATACTATAAATTCCGATAAAAATCCGATCAAATCCAGTGCAGATCCCATCGAATCAGAAGGTTGGAATCTGGCCGCAATGATTTTTATAGTTTCCGACAAGAACCGATGGAAATGATATCGAATCTGACCGTATCCGATGCTCTTAGGCTTGACCTGGGTATAAAGCTTTGTTAGAAATGCGTATTTTTCTTTCAAGTAGTAGTTTTATTACAGCTGCCAACAGTTATTGAAGCAACAACTTTTAAAATAAAAACTTTACCGAACTGAAATAGCGGCTAGTAAATCTGAAACAGTTTCAACACAGTCTTTTCTAAAGTACTGAAGAAATGAGAACTTCTTGGGGCTTTGATATTGCAGCAAATTTAGAGTTCTTGCACCACTAGATCGCTGTATCATTGCACCATTTGTAAGGCAATAAAGATGTCCAGCTGAATGGGAATTCTTTCAGTTTTAGACTGATAAAACGCATTTTAACATATTGATATCAGAAAAAGCGCAAAATCCAAGAAAAATTATTTTGACTTTCTGAAGACGACGAGCTCCACTTAAAGTTGTTATCCTTGATAGCAATGTGTGCAACTATCTCAGCATTCTATAAGGATCTTTTGTGAAAAAAAGAACAAGGCATCTATGTAGTAAGGCAAACAGTCACTTTTCACATGTGAAATATTGAAAGTCTACCAAAGAATTTTTTCAATGTCGAATAGCTCTTTCAACTATCCTCAAATATGTATAAGATTGCAATAGACTAATATGATTGTCTGACGATGCTTTGTCATTTTTCGGCTTGCATTCTTTGAAACGTTTTCTTTATAAAGCAGTATAAACGCTGGCATATTTCATGTGCAATTAGCGTAGAACATGGTTCAATAGTTACATGCAGTAAGAATTATATTTTTAGGTGTGTTTGAGTCCCTTCATAAGTCAAGAGTGGACGATGGCTACGTTTACAGCTAATCCATCTTACACTACACCAATAGATATACGGACAGTAGCCAGCTCGTATGCTCAAGCTCTCTTCTACTTATGTGAAATGAGTCAATTATTTTTTAACGGTACGCTAAAGTGGTATCTTAATGATCTCTCTCTAAACTTCATGGCCACGTCTTCAGCTACTATGAATCTCAGAGTTCAGGATGTTATCAATAACATCGATAATTCTCTACGAATTAAGACGACGGAAATCCTTAGTATTTTGACATTTACAATTGTGACTGGAGAATTTATGTGTGGACACGGTACTAATGCTATCGTCTATATAAGCCCCGAAGCAACAAATCAACTTCTTATAGCTAGTAGCCAATATGAAATGCTTGATGGCTCAATATGTTCATGTCTAACATCATCATCATGTGTAACACCTGCTGCTATCTATTTCAATGTGGCAAACCCAGTAGGCAGTATTTACTCTGTGAACGGAAACAGAACATTAGTCAAGGGTATGCGAATAGATTGTTATCCATTCAATGGTTTACTGGCATCGACGCTCGAGTGTTACTATGATTTATCATGTCTTGAGCTTCTCGTACCGAATGCGTCATCTTTCTTACCTCTGAATTCGAGTCTGCCAAGCAGATTCTCTCCACAAAATACTCTCAACGATTTGATGAGCCAAAGCATGGTAGAAGAATTAGTTTTAGATTACTCTGAAGAAATCTTATATGAACAATGTTCACCTTTGACATGTACCTATTCATATATACATCGCAGTACAGTACTTAGCATTATTACTTCTATAGTGGGTCTCATCAGTGGTTTAAATACTATCTTTCGATTGATCATCCCATGGTTGGTTCATGCAGTTGAGAAAATAAAAAGAAGAATGGTGAATTCATCAACTCCTGAATCAAGAGAAACTGCACCAGGTAAGGGTAGTGTTCATTAAAAAGGTGCTCATCAACAAAGAATTTCTATAGTGAGCAGTAGATTTAGACAGATCAAAAATAGATAATCTTCGTAATTGTTATCATCGACTAATAATATTCAAAGATGATATGCTTAAAAATGACATATAAATGCTATTTAGAAAAATGACAAACATTGAGCACGAATTCGTCAACATTTTACTAACATCATCTTATGTCTGTCCCAGTAGTCCGATGCGAACAGAAACGAAAGTCTTTTAGAAAGTACAGAGCTTAAGAGACAATATTCGACTATTCTTATTAATATTATTTCAGCACGATTACCAAAATTGAAACAACCTACCATACCTACTGAGAAGAGATTTTCTAATTATCTATAATTGAAACAATAGATAGTAAAAACAATGTCACAAACTGTTCGTCGCCTCACGTAATATATACGTATATAAAACTTCACATCATGGTGAAAAATAGAGCTCGCTCCTTTTAATGCTATGGAATAATGAAAATTTCATTTTTGAAGTCTACAGACTCTTATTTTACAGGCTTCGTAAAGAGCCTATCTTTTTAGAATTTAGATACCATTTTTTCAGATATTAAAGATTATATAAGACGAGAGTCAAATAATTAATACTCATGTACTTTTCTCATCGTCTAGAACTCTAATATGGCTAATCTGTATGTAAGCGAGAAGGGGAGCAGAAAAAAAAACTGTTTGAAGCTGTATCATCGTCGTTGATATAGTAGCATTATACATTTAATTATTGCACTAACAAAAAAAATAATGTCATTTTCCTTTTGAATGAACTATGTAAAATGTACAGGGATGTGGCGACCACGGGGTGTGGGGTGGTGCGCACCGCCCCAACTTTTGAAAATTTTCGTTATTTTCCAGCAAAAATCTGTATTTTTATTAAAAAAACGATCAACAGATGGAAAAATGAGGATTTGCACCACCCCAACAATTAAAAATTTTGTAAGTACATCCTCTTACGTCCAAAAATTTCTTGAGTACACCCTGAAGTTTGGAAAAAATTTCTTTTGCATCACCTCATATTTTTTCTGTTCGCCACATCCCTGAAAATGTAAAGCAATATATTGATTGAACTCCGTCATTGATCCATTTGATGGAACTATTTTCTAAGAATGCTTGTCTTCATCGAGAATCAAAGTCTTATATTCAGTTGATAACGATGTTCTTTTTTGTGATACTTCTTTTACGGTCAAGTGCTTCCTCTGCTTTCGAATTGATATACATGCATGGCTTGTGTATTTGCTTTTTGTTCTCTGTAAGAGAACACATAGGAATATAAAACTGACTCCCACATAAGTTGTGGTTCATTCTATTGATCAACTAATTAAGTTTACATTTCATTTCACTCAAAGTTCATTCATAATCTTCAGACTACATTTATGATATTTTTAAGACGCAAACTCTAAAAGTCTATTCAATTTAGAAACAAGTAACGCTCGTCTGTAGACTCGCTCAGCTCTTTCTCGTAGAAGTGCTGTTTCTAAACTGTCAACAAATTGCTTATTTACGAAGTTCCACGATTCAAAATCAGCACAGTCACACTGCATTATTCTGCCCAAGTGCATCTATCTACACGTTTGAGTTTAGCATTCTGAGCAGAAAGTTGGGCTGATTTTTTTTCAACACTATGATGAGATTAGTAAATTTTATTATCCGCTACTCTTGCCACCTAAATCTCATCATCGATGATAGATTCTGGCTTTTACCTCGAATCTGTGGCCAACTTTTTTTTATAAAAAAGTAACGTTCCTAGATCGAATTACGGGCCAAAAAAATCTGATTGGTTGAATTGCCCCCCCCC
>CAJNOP010004505.1:0-10381 GCA_905250075.1 Rotaria sp. Silwood1 | reverse complement strand
TCGTTGTCATTTAAAAAGTTGAATTGAAAATGTTCTATCATCTCGATAGAATAATACTTTATCAATATTAAATGAAAGAGGAGATGAAACTTTAGTACGAAACTATTTCAAATAATTTTAGTTTATGATTTTAGAAAGCATTCTTTTCATTTTTTCTGTTGTATTTAGAGTATTTCTTTATTATTTAACATGATACAGTTTGAGAAGTTTAAAATAATACTTGATAATTCGTTTTTGTTGCATTCGATTATCTTTACTCACTGATGAATCTGACGATACACAGTAATAAATCAAATTAAAAATGTGTTCATGTAGAAGTACGAATAAACATGTAAAGACTTTTAAATATTTAGCTATACCACGGAGAAATCGTAGTTGCAAACCAATATTTAATTTCCTTTGTTAACTTTATAATAGAGGTTGAAATAATTAATTTAAAAATTTCGATTGAAAACTTTAGAATAAATAAACTAACTGAGTTTATTTGATCATATATATATTGCATTTTAGTTGCTAATGATTTATTAAAAAGAAACAAATTTCGATGAAAATACTCTTTTTTTCTTCGTATTACATATTGAATAATTTCTTATATTAGTAAATTCATATCGATTATTATGTTTAAATGAATAAATTGTTTATCTTCGTATTGATATGATGTTAACACTTGATAAACGAAGACAAAAATAAATAATTTTCAGTATAATAATTATGATTAATTTTCTAAATATTCTAAACAAGAAAAAAAAATGAAGATAACAAATCAAATGCGAGCATCTTTGTACACTTATACATTATTTAATTAGTTAAATAAATTATTTTAACAACAATATCAATGAATATAATTAAACAAGATTATTACAATCTTAATTGTTCTCTGAATTTAATAGGAAAAATTTCTATTTCAAATCGTAGAAATTTAACTTATACAATATGATTTCTGTGTATAATAAGAGATCTATGTTTTGAAATTTAGTTTATCAAAATAAATTTCTATACGTGCAATGAAAATTTTAATAGAATTAAAAGAAAAATATTTGTTTGCCTTGAATATTTATTTATGTCTAAGTTATAAATGAGATTTTTAAATAATTCGAAGTTTCAAAAAAATATTTTGAAATATAAAATTAGTTTTATCTACTGCATTTACATATAATGAAGAAAATGTTTTAATGACATAAATGACAAAGATCGAAGTAATATAAATAGTAGAAATTCAATCACATCAGATAAAGATTCATCAACAAGATCAAATATAGAAAATAAGAAAAAAAGAGAGTTTCAATTATGATAAATAATTGACTTTTTTTTATTTATCGATTGAGCTTTTATCTGTCGGATAATTCCCTTGAATATCAAACTTCTCTATGGACAAAACTTTAAACGAGTATCTTACTAGTAAGATTGGGTGAAAGAGTCTAACATAGAGAAGAAATATTTCAATAGAAAAATGTCATTGAAAAAGAAAAAGTGCTTTTGCTAATGTTTAATGTATCATTTATCTTGATTTAATTCTATCGTTAACATAATAATGATAACTCAACTGATTTACCTCAACCATCTCTATGATAGACTATTACCAAAATTCTATCTTAGGATAGAATCATCAAAACAAATCTCAATACCTATTTTTTCTCTTAACAGAACATTCATTTAATTATATCCTACAAATTTTATGCTTCCATATCAATAAGTTAATGGTCTTCAAAACAAAAGAAACGTTGAACATCACGCAAACTCTATATCAGATGCGTCTCATTAATATGCCTTTAAGTCATTAGAATTAAACAGTTTCATACGAATTGCAGTAACATTTTTATTTTAGTTCCTCTCTTATAAATTCTCTGAATCTATCTCATTTAATTTTGTTTTTACAAAAAAGTTCATTGATGGATTATTGTTTAACTATTATTCATACAATAACTATTTGACAATCAATGATTTATTTGTTTTCTTCATGTCATGCATCAACTAGAAATTTTCATACGAAACCAAAATAAACAAAAAAACAAATTCGATCTATTCTTGTTTTTATAGTTTTCATTTAACTAAAGATAACTCTTAGAAAATATGATAATATAAATGAATGTCGTTTTCCTGATGTTCTATTCGATTTCCTTGTACATTAATTTTAATTCATGTTTATTATTGTTTATTAAACGTCGGTGAAGGTCATTCTCTCTCTCTCTTTTATTTCTAAATATCATTTACTTACACATAAAATTTATCAATTTCAAATAATTTGAAGAAACTATTTCAGGTTATGCTCTATGATTATATTTCACTTATCGTTGGGTCGAATTTCTTTCAATATTATTACATAATAGATTTTATTGAAAGTAAATTATTAAAGTAAAAGATTTAATAAAACATTATGATGAATTATTAACAAGTAGAAATGAATTGAAAATACATAAGAATAAAAGAAAAGGAAATATCTTTCCAAGAAAAACAAATTATTGTTAAAATTCGTTTAGTGTAGGTTTAGCACCATCAGAAACAATTCTGTAGAGTTTAGTTTTTGTTCAATTTAATATAGATAATCAATAATTTGAAGCACAATAAATGTTTATTGTTCAAACCCTACTTTAGCCTGTTCGATATAAGAAATTAATGTTTTTTTAGAATGAATAGTCACTTTACGAAAAATTAAAACAGCTAAAAAGTTTTATTAAATAATAATGAACAAAGAATATCCTTCGATGAGATGTAAGTTATTATTGAAACTCAAAATCTGAAAATCTTCCTGAAAATTTATGTTTGTGCGAAGAAAATGTCATAGATTAGTCGACTAGGTTATTGATTTTTATTAAACGAATCGTAATTTAATAAGTCTCCTGTGAATCAATAATAAAAAACAATCATTATATTGATGAGCAGAACTCAACAATATTTAGAAATTAAAATCTAAACTCATATGATTGATAAAAGATATTAAAAGGAAACGTTTGCATCAAAACTAGACATGTTAATCATAGCAAAGTTGATTATTTGACAAAAACAACATATTTTCATGTTATGTGTATCTGATATTAAATTTCTATTGTTAGATGTTTGACGTTTGTTAACAGTTATTCATAATACTATTCGAAATGAATGTGAGAGAGAGAGAGAGAGAGAGAAAAGTCTTTCATGATAAATTGTCAATTCACTTCTTGTTCATTTAGAATAAAATGTACCTATTGTTTTATTTAAGAATCTCCAATTTTACGCTAGTTCTTTCTTTCAAAAAGAGTCAATCACTTTTGATATTTATTCTAGAAAATTAAATCTATCTATTGCTCTACTTTCATTAAAATTAATTGATCGATTTATTGTAGTTTTTCAAGCATAAGCAAAGATAAATGTTCATTTTTTTGTTTATGAAAAAAATCTTTTATAGTTAAAAATCTTGTGAGAATATCAATCTTGAAAGTATAAATCTTGTATTAATGAATATAAATTTATTTTTTCAATGTCTGATATAAAATTCAACTGAAGATACTATATCTAATTGTATAATTATTGTATTTATCATTTTCAAAAAAACTCCTTTTTTTCTTTTGATTTCCGAGATTTTCTTTATATTTTACATAATATAGTTTCAAAAATTCTAATTAATACTCGCCAATTAGTTTTTCTTGCATTCGATGTTTTTTATTTTGGTAAAAATATTATGGAAAATGATAATGAATCAAATTAATAATGTGTGTATTTTTGAAGATGAATATATGATAGTCAAATAATAGAAATATTATGTAGAACTATGTATCGGAAAATGGAGAGATTTTTCAATATTTCTCCGTATTGCTACATAGAGACAATAGCTATATTGTATTTTTAGTTGAAGTGATTATGTTTATAATAAATAGTGAAATGATTGATTTAGAAATTTCTATTTGAAAGTTTAGAAGAAAGAAACCAAGTGAACAAATGAAAAGTGACTCTAGTGATAGAGATCAGCTTCTTTCTCTTGATTCAAAATTAAAAGATGGTTAAACTTTAATCATAATAAATATAAGAGTAACACATCAATGATGAGTTTAAAGATAAAACGTTTCCTTCAATTCATTATTTACTAACGAGCTACCGAAAAAATTTTGACTCTAAAATTCCTTTGCTTTCGTAAGATCTGTAATTGTATTTTTGATAAAGAATTTGGAAAAACTCTAAATAATATTCGTCAATTATTCTATATAGTCTTCATACAGTTTCATGTTTATATATTTTAAATGAATAGTTTAAATACTTTGTGAATATGCTTGACTATAGAGAAGAAGAATGATGATCATCAATATACACACTATCATTAATTATTATTTTTTGTTTTATTTGAAGAAAAAGATAGAGATACATAGCTGATATGGTCTTCTACATTGTATATTTATTCAAAATTATTCTTTTTTTCTTAGATCGAGATAAACTTATCAGAATAATTGATTAAAACAAAACAAATTCTTATTATTATGAAAAACTCTTCGTGCAGTCGAAGGAATAAGTTTAGATGAAAGTAGTCTTTTATTTGTATGATTAATTCAACAGTTTCTAACATTACCGAGTATATATCTATATTTTATTTATTCGAATAAATTATTTGTCGTCATATTCAGATAATATTAACACTTGATGGACTAACATGAAATAAAAAAATTCTTACCAAAATATATATTATTTATTTTGGAAATATGATTACAAACAAAAAAAAATAAAGATAATAAATAAAATGAGCATCTTTGTGTACTTAGAAAATGTTTATTTGCTAAAATAAATTACACAGTAAGAATATCAATCGATAGTATATTTAACAATATTTTAATAATCTTAACCATGCTGGTGAAAATTTTATACATAAATGAGTGAAAAAATGAATTGTCCCAGGATTTATAAGATAAAATGTCATACTTAAAACTTGAGTTCAATTGAAATTTCGACTTTTAACTTTCAAACCAAAATTATTTTAAAGAATCACGAGTAACACTTAAACTTGTAATTTTAAATGAATTCAAATTTGACATTTGACATTACTGAGATTTAAAACTAAAAATTGATATATATATAGTTAAGAATATAACTAAAAGCAAATTCTTATAATTGATTATATCATACATATGTTTTCATTTTTATCTTTAATCTAAATATGAGAATAAACATATTGAAAATTTAATTAAAAAAATAAAAAATATCAAAATATTTTAAACCAAAAAAGAAAATAATTCAAATTATGAAATATATTAAACAATAAAACTCGAGTTTCTACATTTGTTTAAAGTATTTCAGATGAATTGAGTGTGAATTTAAATATACAGAAGAATTGATTTTCTTTATATAAATAAGAACAAAATGAATTCTAAGGAAATATATATTATTAATCAAAATCTACACTTGATATTTTGTTGCATAAATTAATGTTCAAGAGAATCTTTTCTTCTCTTTCAGAACATTACATTTTAGAGTAAGAAAAAACTACGGTGTTTAATTATTCTTTTCTATTTCCATTTCTCGACGACTTTGTATGTTTATTAGTAGTACACTTTTTAAAATTATTACAAAATTTTCATCATTATGGTGTGCATCAACAAGTGTATTAGTTAAGAAAAAATGGTCTATGTTTTTGTCTTCTTTATCAACACAATTATTATTAACAAATGATGTAAATAAAAATAATAACAATGAATCAACAGCAGACAAAATTTATTTTTAACATTGATTATGATATTAAAATGCTCAGCCATATTTAATATCATTTATAGATTCTATAATAATTTATTTTAATGCAATAAAAAATTAATCTTTATTTATAATGTCAATTTTCATCTGATTCTTCTTTTATCATATTTATATTAAAAATTATTTTTGAAAAATATTTCGACAAAAAGAAAGTCATTTATTAATTGAAATTTAATTAAAAGTTTTCTTCTTTGTTCAAAAAAAGCAAAAGATTATCCAACATAAATCAAATATCGATTACTTAATGGAACATATAAAATAATATCTGATTGTACATTATCGAAAACTATATGATTAATTTTCGAATATTTTTATCAATGACATGATTTTATCATAGCAAATAAACAACAAAAATAAATTATTAGAATTATATTGAAATTTATTTAAACCAAATAATCAATCGTTGTCTTATATCATTTTATGATCTCGACTATCTTTTTTATTTAAAAAACAACTTATATATACACATAAGATTTTTATCGATATGATTTACATCAAATAGTTAAAATACTATGGCGTTTACCAATATTTTATTTCTCTATTCAAATATGAATATAATTTGGAGAATAACATTGTCAATATATAAATAAATTATAGAATAGTTTAAACAATTATTCTTTATTATTATTTTCTATTGGTTTATTAAAACATTTAGATAAACTAATTGATGATGTTGAACGTATATAGTTTATTGTTATTGATGATTAATTAAGAAGACAATTTTAAAACATATGGATTTCATTTATTCAGTTTCAATTAATCTACTAAATCAATTTCATCTTGAAAATGAATAAACAATAAATAATTTAACAAAACAATTGCAAAAGAATAGTAGAAACAAAATGAAAAAATAAATTAAATTTTATCTTGTGTTTTCTTCTGAAAATAGACTATAGATTCGTCGTATAACACTATTTATATTAAATGTCCTTCGATTGTTTTTTGACTATCGATTTTCAAATAAATCTATTCGATTTTTATTAAAATATATTACTGATTAATATATACAAACATGTTCAATATTGAAAACATAGATGCAGAATCTTCCGCTACAACGAAAAATTTTCTTGACTATAAAACTCAATTAAAGATCTTTTTTGAAAATTGTAAGATTTTTCTTTGAAAAAAGAAAGTAAGGAGCATCCACACTCGAAATAGGGAATTTTATTTTCTATGCAAATTTCGACCTTCCTACTTTAAATAAGTTTTTCATATTACAGTAAAGTCAACAACATGAACATCTATTCAATCTTATCAATGCGAAAATCAAAAACGCACAAAAAAAACTTATAGAAAATTTTTAGGAACTAATCTATTGAATTCTAAAAAACAAAAGGTTACAATATTTGACACAAAGTTTTGCATCTTTCGCTGTGACTTTGAAACTTCTACAAAAGAATAATTGAGAGGAAAAATTCCGAAATAGAAAATGCTGGAGCACCGAAAGATAAAGTTGCCTATTAACAGATCTGAGTTGTTGTTTTTTCCTGATTTAAAATAGTCTAAAAGATTCAACTGTTCAAGTGAATACTTGCACCATTTTTTTCAGAATTTAATTGAGCATTCGATGGCACGAAAATCAGCTGTGTATACGAAGAGTCGGACTTTTGATAAGAGAATTTTTCATAATGCATTCATCAATATTCTTAGATGTTACTTTCCAGCTTTATTCTTCTCAAACTAAACACTTAGAAAAATGATAAGCTTAAGACCACCACATACAACAAATAATTCTTTAACTTTTACCATTTGTTTTAATGAGCACCCGCTGTGCCACATATTGATTTTTATCTGTACTTAAATAGAAATTCATAGTTTGACAATTGAATAGGCTTTAATCTTATGAAGTTGACACTTGTATGAATACTTTTTTTGAAAAAACACTCGGTAGATTTGTAGAGAATTAAATTTTCTATCCAACGAGATTAGAACTAAAGTTTGAACAAGTATTTAATGTCTCAAAGACAGAAAATAAAAGTGGAACATAGATTATGGAATACCGATTATTTTTCAAGAAAGTTTTTCGAATGCTAATATATTTTCAATAATTATTCTGAAAGTCCGTTTGCGCACGCGGCTAGATTCGGCATCTCAGACTAGAAACAAGTTCAAATAATCTATTTAATTAAATATATTGAAAATTGAGTATACGTGATTTATTATTCAGTTGAAAAATTTTATATGATTCTATATATTAACATAAGTTTAATATAATTATTGATTGCTATTATCAGTTAATCTCATTTCATATATGTTTTAATAATTGACTACTAGAACTTATCTTCCTATTAATATTGAATATTTAGCACAATTGATTTTGACCAAGTCTTACCTATGAGAAATATTTTCTCTCAATCAGAATAGTAAAGTATGCACATTTTCTTCGCTATCTGTTACCTTTACTTACTTGAAAAGAATTGTTTAATTTTGATTTTATTCGATCGTTTATTTTCTCGTCGTGATCTTTATTTAACATCATCATTACAAATTCTAATTGAACTCGAAGTTTTTTCGTTTAAAACAAAATTCAAATAATTACTGAGTTCAATTAAACTACGAATAAATACCTTGATTTATATATATCTTTCTAGTTTATTACGATCGTTAGAATAATTAGACAAATACATATTATTTATCTGATGAATATTTTCTTAGATGGTTTTAAATATATCATTCATAAGTTATGGTTACACGAAATAAATTATATGATATTGAAAATAATAAATTAAACTAATTTTGATTTAAATTTTCAAATTTAAATGGTTTTATTTTATATAAATTTATATCATTTTTTTTTATTATCAATATTTAAAGATAATATATCTTAGGTATAAATGATAATTTCCGACAAAAACAATTCTCTGAATTTATCTTGAAAAACTTTTAATACTTTGTGAATATTCTAAAAAAAGATGGAATGCTCTTTATATTAATGTTCAACAAAAATAAAACATCAATTATCAATTGGTCAATACAAAATTGTTTTCTTTTAATATTTGGAAGTATTTATATATAATTATAGCGAGCAAATAAAAATATAAATCGATTGATTAAAGAAACATATTCATGTAGAAATACAAAAATTAGTAGCATAACGAGGATTGTTACACTAAGAGAACTTAGATGAATGCAATCAATTTAGTAAAGGGACCTGTGGCACAATTTATTTCACGTCATTTCGATTTGATTTAAATATCAAAATCGTTAGTCAAAGTTACTTAATAGATTGAAAATGTTCGCTTTTCAACTGTTGAAACAAAATTATTTGAAACTTTTATAGGAGAATCTGAAAACTCACAAAAGAATATTTCCTCACATAGATTTAATAGTTTCACTTCCATTTCTATTTTTATTTATTTTTAAAACATCATTATCATCTTATGCGAAACGAACAAAATACAAAAAACTTTGTCACACTCGAAAAGATATCAAATAGAATACTTCAACCAATAGGTTATATTACTTCAAAAAAAGAAGAAAAAAAAACTTTCAAGTTGAACTAAGAATACTATATTTATATTTAGTAGGAAACTGTAAGAAATTTTTCTTCAGTCTTTAAAAATTTCTAACTAAATAAAATTGTGTAATTGAGATGAAAATGTCTATGAGAAAAGTGAAATTACCATTTCTAGACGAACTGTGATAGATTGAAATCTATCGAAAAATTAGATATATCTTTGTTTTTCCTTTATTTATTGTCTAAATTTTATCTTTAAGTGAATATAGTAATTCATATTTATTTGCTGCATGTGAAAATTGACATGATAAATTAATCGAAACAATAGTTCTTATTTTAACACTATTATCGTTATCAAATTCAATTAATCAATATTCATTTGTAGGCATTGATTCAAAAGACAGTTTAATATTAAATTAGAAAATAAATCCACTCGTTTTTTATGTTCAATATTTTGTTTGTTTCGTTTTTTTTTAACATATTCAATTAAGTTTATTAGGTGAATTACATTCTACAGTTCGGTCATGTCTCAATGATAATAATATATGTTTCATTAAATGTTTTACGAACATAATTATCTTTTTCTTTTTTCTTTTCAATTAATTTCAAGTCACATACCTCATACATGTTCTTATGTTTTCATTTAAGCAGACAAAGTAAATTTAGGATTCTAAGAACTTTTATTTGTATACCCAAAAATTTTCTTTAGCTAAACGTATAGGTGATATTCATCTTTGAATATAAACTTTTCTTAAACACAAGAATAATGAAAAAGAAATAATATATTTTTCAAAAGAAATAATTCAATAGAAGAGAAAAAGTATCTGTTCTTTTTTTTTAAATAGTTTTGTTCCGATTTAATTGTGATTTGATCGTTCTATTGACATTATATGATAATACACATGTTCGTTAAGCAGCTACTTTGACTTTGGTTAACTATAAATATTATAGAGATGTTAACTATTGTTTGCTTCTTTTATTTGAATGATTTGATTTCTAGATTATATTGAATTGAACAAAGAAATTCTAACATGAAACTCTAATGAATAAACTATTCGTTGTTTCTCAGATATAAACATTAAAATAATCTTTACTTTTTTCACTGCGAAATTTTCAAAAGCCCTTTTATAATAAATATGAAAAGAAAATAGAAGAAAATCTGACACATTCATAATGAACTATTTCTATAGAGAGAAATTCATTTTAGTAATATTGGAA
>CAJNOP010004504.1:0-10382 GCA_905250075.1 Rotaria sp. Silwood1 | reverse complement strand
ATAGGAAAAAAACAAAAATGGGGTCGATACTTATGGAACACCCTTTATGTTATTGCGATCTAGAGCATAAAGACTGGACGAAATGACGAATTTCTCACCAGTATGTGTGCACATTTGCAAATGGTTTTCATTTCTCTAAGCAATGCGATTTTAAAAATTAAAGAAACGCTATGTTTTATTCAAACTACAGAAATTTCTGGAAATGTGGACTGAAATTCATGGTCTCAATTATTTTTATCAAGAGACTATCGAGTTCAACGCTCTAGAATAATCCTTCTTCATTGTTACAGTTGTTAGTTTTATTTACGCTGAGATAAACACTGTGTTCTGAAGTATGAAATTGCAACAAAAAGCATACAACATTATGAATGCTCCCATAGAAGAAGGATCGTACTTTTCAATGTACTTTGAACCAAATTACACCAGTACTGTTCAGTTAATTAGAGAATATATAGTGAGAACGCTATAAAAAAAAGCACGTTTTAAAGGGGCACAATTTACAGAAAGGACGGAGCGAACAACACCATTTTGCCATCTCCAGAATATTTCGCTTTTTTGTATTAGAATCTAGTCAACGAGACCTCTGTTGAAAATGCAAAGGTTTACTTTGCAACATGTCCCAATTAAATTTTGAATTTCTGACCATACTCTCCCACAGGGATGGCCCAATCTATTTTTGGCATTTCGGTGGAGAAAGGATATGTGCGGGTATGAGCCAAAGACTCGATTGAGAGATGTTGCGAAACAAACCTTTGCAATGTCATCAGGAGCCTCCGCTGACATACTTTTAATACAAAAATTCGAAAGATTTTAGGAGAGATAAAATATCCTTATTCACACTCATTCTTTGCATAAAAATTCGAGCCAATTTTGACTTAAAGTTCGTTGGAACATTGAGTAACTAGTGCGATTACGATAAAGTAACCAGAAAGTAGTATCTCAAGAGAATAATTGCTTATAATCCGAAATAAATAAACTTGTCATCATTTTTTGTTCTTTGCCGATGAACATATACATAGTTATCACATTGTTCTCAATACGAATGACTATTGACACTTATTCTTGGAAATTATAGAACGTATTTGGGCTGATTTCAAGAAGACTATAGTTCTGAAGAATGAGTCCTCACTCTCATTTTCTCTATTAAACGTTCTAATAAATATCAAATATATAGTAAAATCAAAAGAAATATAGAAAAAAGATTATTGAAACCTTCTGGATGAAAAACTCTCTCATGGATCAGGGTGTCATATGACATGAATTACTATTGTAGCACATCTAAGATTATCCGACGATATACTCTCAGACAAAGTGATTGCTCGAAAACTTTCTGAGATAACCTCCAAAAAATCTATCACAGTCTTTAAAACGGTCGAAACCGATAACATATACTGCCTTGTGATGAAGGACGAAAACGCTTGGTATACGAATCGGCTCTAAATGAAAATCACTTGCGCAGTACCTTCTTTCATAGAACTGATGCTTCTCTCTTCAACGGTACACTATTCTTGTCTCACAGGACAACTTGTGCGAACACGTTATAGTGTATTGAATAAGAGTGTTTACCATCCTTCTCCTATTAGATTTCTCTTAAACATATAAGCATGCGGCTCTTGTTATAACAAGTCAACCTCATTACAAAAGAATCATCTTTTTCAGGGTAGATAGAGCTCATCCAGAGAAAAAAATTCATAAAAATAACATGAATAATCGTGTGCTGTCCTCGATGTTTTCCAAAGACCACATTATTGAAACGTAATAATAAATACATAGGTTGAACACTTGTGTTTCGGTATTGTTCCTTGCGGAATAGAGCTGAGCTTATATGCATCTAATTGTTCAACGAATGCAATTATCATGGTATTTCTACAATGTGTTCTTGGATAAATACCGAGAATAGCGTATTTTTATTCATCTTCTCATGTTCTCGAAATCGCTAAAAATTTGTCGATTAATCGCGATATATCGAAACGACAATCATGCGCTATTACGCGATTAATCGCCGATTTTTTCCGATAATTTTGGCAGTTTCTGCGATTAATCGTGATTTTTTTGATCGATTATTATCCTTTTATTTTCTCCATTGCAGGCATGATTCGACTGATTTTATCTCACTTTTATGGATAGACTTAGCAATTTTTATTGATGATTCTAATTGATCAAAGTTTTTATTGTAAAAAACAGAATACGAACATGATATTACATTAACCACATATAGAAATTTAAAAAGTTGATATAATACGTTATTATTCACAATAAAGTCAAAGTACAATCGAGAACAAGCGAAAAGGTAAAGAGAAGTTCATATGTACAGAAGTATATTTTGAATAAGTAGTTTTCACGATCATTGATTGAGTAGTCGCGTTCTTATATGAAGTGTCCATCTAAAATACGCCATGGAAATTAGCTTTAAAAATGCGAATGATTGCAAAAGTGATAGTACAAGATCTAGACAAAAAAAGAAGGTCAATCTTTCTTAGCTCCATGTTTGTAAAAACTTGAGAACTTCGTCTGAAACTGGATTCAAGAAAGAACTCTAATTTACATAAAAGTCGATCAGAAAATATATCTAAAATACGTTATACATTGTGAAAAGTATTTCGAACTCGAACAGAATGAATAAATGTGAAATTATTTCAGTTCGACTCTACTGCGATTCAAATTCCTCCAATCAAATTCCTTTCATAGTAGTGACACGCTGACCAAAAAAGTCCAGTTTTTTACTTTGACTTTCAATGAGTATTTTGGAAAATTGAATAGAAAAGAAAATTTTATTAATGATTTAATAGATTTCAGAGTTTTCGTAATTACTTAGCAATTTTAAAATACCTTATCGAAATCGGCGATTAATTAACGATTTTTCGCTCTGATGGATCGTCAATTTTGAAAATATCCTTTTTCGTATCATAATCGCGATATAATCCGATTTAATCACTGATTTCTTTAGCCCATCCAATTAATCATGATTTTACGCTGATATTTTTAAAAATCGGCAAAATCGCTACGATTTTCATGACATGGGTTATTTTCCGATTTTGTTGTTCATGGATGAGCTCTGTCTACCCTGAAAAAGATGATTCTTTTGCAATGAGGTTGACTTATTATCAGAAGAACCACATGATGCTGTGTTCCGAAAAAAATCTAGTATGAGAAGGATAATAGAATCTGCTATTTAACCTCTTGGAGCCCGCTGTCTTCAGACTGAAGACAAGCAGGACTGGCGAAATCGACGAAGGTTAACAAATGAAAATGATTGGTTGGAACTTTTACAGAAAATCAAACGAATTTTTCTGCTTCGGAAGATGCCAAAACTGCCTGGTGCTCCTCCAGCATTCTGAAGATATTAACAAAAATGTAACACAGATGGCGCTAGTTTCACAATATTTTGGAACTAGATTAAGGAATATCTCGAGAATGCTGGAGGAACACCGGACAGTTTTGGCATTTTCCGAAGCAGAAAAATTCGTTTGATTTTCTGTAAAAGTTCCAACCAATCATTTTCATTTGTCAAACTTGGTCGATTTCGCCAGTCCTGCTTGTCTTCAGTCTGAAGACAGCGGGATTCAAGAGGTTAATACACTATGAAATGTTCGCCAAAGCTGTTCCGATAATCCACAGCAGTCTACTGTTGAAGAGAGAAGCATAAGCGCTACGGAAAAAGTTATTAGGTAAATGATTTTCATTCAGAGTCGATTTGTGGACCAATCGTTTCCCATCCTTTTCACACATAGATAGCCGTAACTTGTGCTTAGGTGTGAGCCATATCACCAGTGTATTTCACTGTCACATGCGATCGACAAAAACCACAACAGTTAGATAATATAGAAGAAAGATAGGAACGAGTGAGCTCGGTCACTTTTAAGATATAACATAGTTGTACAGAGTGCAATTGTACTTGAACATTTCTAATCGGATTCTTACAGAAAACTGAAAAAATAACAGATAGAAAGAGAACGAAACTCGGCAAAATAGAGGTGAATTGTCTTATTTGACCAGATAATGCTGAAGGCTTCTATTGCTTCGATAGAGAATATACAATATGGCTACCAACAGAGGACAAAAATTTATTCTTAATCGGCAATATTTTCGAACAACACAGAAATATTGTTCATTTCAATGATGATGATTTGAAAAAAATACATGAAGATCTTTCTAGCAATGATTTGTACAGCCCTTTCACATTCGCACGTCCGTCAACGCTGTCCAAGCACAACAGTATGCAGTTTGTACTACTTAATCAACCACGACGTATCGTTTATATGATTAGTCCTGCCAAGAATAGTGAAGATTATTTCACTGCATACGATCCGTTGGATTCAAAAAAAGAAAATTTTAGAAAGGATGACGTGGCGCCCGATAATATTTTACGCGAATATTCTTATATACCTGTACGTGATAATGCTTTGGATGTACGTCCCATTGAGCAGCTAACTCTTATTCTATTCGACGTTAGTGGTTCGATGCAAAATAAAACGATGAACAATTCTAAAAGTCTTCTTGATTTGAGCATTGGCGCATTAGGTGCGTGGTGTGACAAGTTCTGCTCATATCGATTACCACATGCTATAGGCCTTATTTACTGTGGTGCTAAAATAACTCCAACAACTCAACTTATCTACGAAGCCTGTCCGATTACGAATAATTTTGTTGATGTTGAAAAATCGTTTAGTTCTCGACCGGATTGTGGTTCGTCAACTCCATTGTATGATGCAATAGAAGTTGCCTTGAAGATAATGAATCGGTTTTATGAAGAGCACAGAAGCAAGATGAGTCCCAATTATCACAAGCTCATTGTTTGTCTTTCCGATGGCGAAGATACATGTAGTAAAATGACGTTACCAAGAGTTGCCAACATACTTCAACAAGATAATGTCATTTTTGACAGTATTTGCTTCAAAAGCAAACAGGCAGAATCTCTCGTCCATCTATGTACGTCGTCAAGAGGATATTATTATTTTCCAATACCTCATGTAGAAAAGGATTTAATCAGTTTGTTTGAACGGGAACCAGCGATGGTTGTGAAGATTCGCGATGAAAATGTTTATGGAGTTGTTGAAAAGCCAACATTACGCGAACCAAAAGCTCTCCATGTTCCAGCAGTCAGTTTGGTTGAAGCTCCTGTAAAGGACATAGCAGTATCGAATCAAACTTTGAGTCGAGTTTTACGCGAAGCAAATAATTTGAAGCAAAAATCGCTAGAAAACTTTACTATCTTTGTCTGTAAAGACAACGTCCTGTTTTGGAAACTAATCATGAAAGGTCCGATAGGCACCAGCTATTGTGGTTATACATGGCTCTTGTCTGTCGAGTTTCCACCACAAACTTATCCCTCACGACCACCCGAAATTCGATTCATTACACCAATTTATCATTGTAATATCAGTGACGATGGAAAAATCTGTCATGAAATCTTACGCAGTCACTGGACATCACAAACAACTATGTACGATGTACTCAAGCAAATCATTAGTCTGCTTTTCCAACCAGAACCCAATGATGCATTATCAACAGCTAAGGGTAATCTTTTAAAAACAGCACCGGAAGATTATCTCAAGGAACTACAGCAATACAACGAAAACTATGCTAAAACAACTGTAGAGGAGCTCAAAAAACAATATCAACTTGAACAATTCACATCTGATTTTTGTGATTGATTAAACATTTATTGTACCACATAGTCAAGAAAATCTTTCTAATATATTAATGGATCTTTTTTGTCTACGTTTATGAAAAACCGTACTTTCTAGCTGTTAAATTCTTTATGCATAAAATTGATTTAGTTAATAATGGCTAAACAAGAAAAGTTAGTAAGTCTCGAATCATTTTAGAATGTATATTTCCTTCATTTAATATTTACTCGGTAAAGTATCCATACAAAAATTATCTAGAAGCTTTATTTGACAGATATCAAATGCCTAGTTGCCAATCTTTTGCAAACCCATATCTACGCTTTCAATTAAAAATTGGAAAAAATATGAATAGAATTTGTTTTTTACAAACCACAATTGCCCTTTGTCAAAAGCCGACATTCAATAAATACTTTGGCTTCGTTAAGAGAATGAAAAACAACATCTTTATGTTGCACCAAGATCATGCTAGTTTTTACCTAAAAATTGTCTGTAGTGACATCACGTTTTGAGATTCCCAGAGCTAATAATCGATATCGAAAACTGTTGACTTAAGCTTTTTTGGAACTTAAAGGATGCCCGATAATGAATGACCGCGTTTTGTATTTTATTTTTTCATCATCTCATATGTTTTAATAAAAAACAAAATACACCACAAGATACAGCGTGAAAAGATCTACAATTTACATAGTAAAGTTGATTGTAATTATTTTCAAAAGAAGTAAAATTCTGTGTGACTAATTTTCTCACTGTCGAAATTTGGTCGCTAAAAATTTGGCCCATTTTGAGAACAAAAAGTGCAACTATAAAATAATTGGTCAATGGAAATTGTAGAACTTTTCACATTGCATCTTGTGATATATTTTTTTTAAACGTATTAGATGATGAAAAAATAAAATACAAACCGCGGCCATTCGTTATGGAGCATCCATTATTTGTTGAACAAAAGTCGTAAAGAAAGGAAGTTATTAATTTTTATTGAGTTACTCAACTATCACTTGTATCATTGAATTAATCAAACTGAGGAATGCAAAAAGGCTATATAGGAATTACTCTTGTGTTATATGAAAATATCTTTCCAGTACGACCTTGACTTTCATAATGCCTTCAAACAAGTTTGTCAGAAGGGGCTCATCTGTATCAAATAAAAATCTCGAACTTTCAATCTTTTGATCATGTCTAATCTATTTTGTAGATGATCAACGTTCCTGTATGTGTTCTCTGCCATCCAGAGACTGATCAATCCTTGTACATATGTGATGATTGCAAACACATTGCAGGAGATACAAAACGTAAAAGGTTTTTCGATAAAAGTCTTATTGCTCTTCAACAGAAAGCAGAAAGACTATGGAAAACCAATCAGGATTTAGATGCTTTGAGGGTTACATGTCAGTTTTTGGACAGATATGTCTCCGAAATAGGATTGGTGTTCACCCCTACCAATAACTTCATTGATGGATATCGTAAAGACGAAACTGCCGAAAGTCACATGAAAGACCAAGCAAGATTCAGAGGACTCGTCCCGATAAAAAGTGAGGATGATGGCAACTGCTTATTTAATTCGATTAAAATTCTTGGGAAAATCGTTAAAATATCAGTATCTGAACTACGTGTCCGTTCTCTGCTCGAAATTGTCATCAACTACAATAAATATATTAAATACTATTCCCATCTGAAACTACAAAGTGGGGCTGATAATATACTACAATATTGCAGCGAAGCAAGAATGAAGCAATATTCTCAGATATGGGATGTACTTGGTCTGTGTGATGCATTGAAATGCAGAATTAATCTGATGCATTTTGAAGAAATTCCTCCACTTCCATTACAAAATTCGACCTATGATCCAATCAAGAACACAGAGGACACCATAAATGAAATAACAATATTATGGACCTATGCATCTCGCAAAGAGCAACGACAGGATTCTAATAAACGATGCTATGCCAACCATTTTGTTCCTTTAGTCAGGTATACTATAAAATATTTGAAAGATCTTATTCATGCTATTACTAGCCCTCTTTAATGACCTCTCTCTTTTGTGTTTTGTTTAGAGTGTCAGAAGAATCTTTAGACATTACAGGTAACGTCACGCTTCTAAGTTTTTATCCTATTTTAGAAAAGTTTAGCTTCACATTGCCATCATGATTATTATTTGAATAGCCAAAACCATCAGGAAAGATCTGTCATTTGAAATACTGCCTTTGGCTTTATTCCTTGGTGATTGACTAATTACATCCATACATGTTACACTTTCATGTACGCACAATTTGAGAATGAGATGGAGTAAATATCCCTAATAACAACACTAAAAAGTTAACGTGTCTTAGTTGATTCGGTTCACAACTATTTTACATTCGATTGAAAATATTTTTACATCGCATAATCCTGAAAGTGCGCTCTTTCGAATAGTGTATCAACCACCTTTCGCTGAAATGTAGTACTAAAGAAATCAGCGGTCTACGATAATGACCTGCTTCTGTTGGTATTAGGGCCCATTTCTCTAATAACGACAGTAAGCTAAATTTTAGCCCTAATAACAACACTCTAACAAAATTCAAGCAAAAAGGTACTGTTTGAGAAAAAAAGAAGATTTTTCACGATTTTAATTAGAAAAACAAGCTAAGACCTCGCTGGTATTTTTGTAGAACCTGCCGAATTCTATATAAGTCCAAAAGTTCGTGAGACAAAAATTTCGATTTGTTGAGATACAAAACTTGAAGATAAGACATCCAGAATTGATGAAATAAAAGTGATCCTAACAACAACAGCAAGCTATTTTTGGACCCCAATACAACACAGCTAAATTTTGGCCTTAATCATGATGCCCAGTTATTCATTCATCCAAAAGTGTGGGGTGTGGACAAGGGAAAAAAAGCAGACTTTTGGACTTGAAGTTACTTTGAGCTACTTGAAGCTACTTCGAGCTACTTCAAACGGCATACTTCGAAGTACTTTTCGACTTCAAATTTACTTGAAGTTACTCAAAAGTACTTCATCTACTTGTGTTTACTTTGGACTACTTGAGTGGTACTTTGAGCTACTTCAAGTGTGCTTTTTCTACCTAGGGTGTGGGTATATTTCTTGTCTTCATTCGCATCCACACCCAATTTTCGTGGAACTGTATTATTCGTATCGTTATCAAACTATAGTTCCTATAGATCAATCAGCATTAAGAATGGCTGACGGATGGATAGAAACCAAGAGTATATCAAACCAATGTGATACTTCATTGCTTGTAATCTATGTGACTGTAGGATCAGAGCATTGACTTACAAATTATGGAAACTTTTGGACACAGATCAAAGTTATATAAATCCAAAAAGAATAAACGACTTATTGGCACACTTAATGCTCTAGATTCATGTTTATGTGATTGTTGTTTAGTATCTTCTTAATTGTTGAATAACATTAGCATACCCCATGATTCAAGATAGAAGATTACACAGAAGGTAGTTTCTGACATTGTGAAACCGCCAAAAATGGATTAGTCTGCTTTCTCATAAGTACTTATCACATTCGAATGTCATCACATACATATAACTCGTTTTGTTGACCCTTTATTCCCAGTCATATGTGCCGTCGTATAAGCACAAGTTATTATTAAAACGCCTGCAGAAAATATGAGAGGAGGTTGATACAGTAGATGTTTTGATGCGAAACAAGAAGATGTTGGAGAAACGCAAAAATAAAAATTTTGCACTTAGAATATTCAAAAAAAACAAGAAAAGTCAGATGCTATATATATTTCATCTAAAAAAATACAACAATTTCTTCAAATCTCGCTAGAATTGATGAAAATACAGACTGATGAAAGAAAAACAAAGCGAGTATCTCGGTATTCTGTTGTTAGCAAAAATGGCACTAGTTGATGTATGCTTAAGAGAGGGTCCGCGAGAGGACCACCCTAGGTCGCCGGAGAAAAAATTTTTTTTTTCGATTTTATTTTCTTAAATGATAGGCCTAGATGATCTATAGTCAAATCCAAAATATTAGGTCATTTGGTTTTACCTATGAAAAATCCGAGCTAAAACAAGTGTGAGGGGGTCAATTTTGACCCTAAAAATCCGGTAAAAATGGGTATGCTCAGTATTTGGACATTTTCTCATCAATGCTTTGACCGTTTGAGATCGGGCACATCTCATTAGATAGGGAACAGTATAGGCTACAAATTTATCCTATTTTGATGAATCATATCTAGGATAAAAGAAACGCTATAGATCAAAAACCTTCAAAATTTCAAGAAATCCTACACTCTGAGATAGCAGTATTTTGGGCTTTTCTTGAGTGGTGCAAGCGGACCCAAACTTCTTTTTTTACCAGACATAGATCTTGTCAAGATACATCTTTTGACATTAAATTGTCAAGACAAAAAAACTCGGGGGTCAAGTTAGTATGGACCACACTGTGGCCTGTCCTACCTAGTCAGCATTGATCCTACCCCACAAAGTCATACAATTTCTACAGAAATCACAAAAATAGACTTCAGATTCGTGTTCAGCTTGAAAAATTGACTTAGATAGGATATTTTAAATTGGTTGCTTTCTTGTATCAAGTGTGTTCAAGATCATGGGTCCATTCCATGGATCTATGATAGATATATGCCACAGTGTTTTGATAATAATTCACCAATATTAATAGCTATCCAGTTCGGATTTTTACCATTCGATAGCTCTTTGCAAAAGCTAAATAACTATATATTTTCCAAGCTCAAAACGCTTGATCACCTGAGCCATACCGAGAGACATTGGTCTT
>CAJNOP010004502.1:0-10386 GCA_905250075.1 Rotaria sp. Silwood1 | reverse complement strand
GAAATGTTTCTGTTAATCCGATGCGGATCCGAAAATTTTGGGCCCCACAGTCTTCACTGGACGTCTACGAGTAAGAAAGGGGTTAATGAAACTGGACGAATATGCAGAGTGGTAGGAAGGTCACAAAAAGCATTTTTTTCTGGATGCTCTTCATGGGTGGCTTCTTAATAAAAAAGGATTTCTTCCTTGTGCATTAACTATAGTTAAATGACAACAATTGACGTTAAAATGACAAGAGGAAATAGCACAAGTATTTTGTCTTGAGAAGAAAGTTTTATTTAACTATGTTTCAAAATACTTACGATTAATTTTAGTCTCGAAAGAAAGCCACACTGTATTCGAATCGAATGAATGTACTACATAAAAGAGATAACTATGTGATGGTGTGCCTCATCATTCTGTTGATATTTATTGGGAAAATCTAACCCTTTCAAGTTAAAAATCTATGTCACTTAAGTTTTTAAAAGAATATATCAAAATTTTATTTAAAAGGGAATATAATATTTGGTCAGTAAAAAAAGTATTGAATTGGTCAGTGTATATATTGCTTGGTCGGTATTAAAAATATCAGTTAATAATTATGAAGTGGTCAGTTTATTATTTATAAGTGGCAGTAGAAAAATATAGTTTATACCAGTAAAAAAGAGAAATTTGGTCAGTAAAAAATATAGTTTTGATCAGTAGAAAACACCTTTTGTTAGTATGCTGTGTATTTTAGTACAAGAAACAGAAATGCATAGAAAGAATCATAGCAAAAATAACAAAAAACTTGCTGAGACATTAAGTAAGAAATCTACGAATTAGTACTAATCAAGAGAATGAACATTAAATTAGTGCACTAATAGAGTCGATTTAGCTTTTACTGGTCAATCACGTTTTCTCTTTTCGCCGATTGGAACTGTCTTTGTTGCTGGTGGTGGTTTGCAATATTTTAACTGCATATCCATACCGAAAATGTGCTTACATATATAGATTTTAAGCAAGGGGGAAAAAGTGAGACTCTCGTACTCCGGAGTACAAGTGGAGTACATATGCAGTACAGTTGGAGTACAACGGGAGTACAGTTGGAGTATAGTTGAAGTACAGGTAGAGTACAGTGGAGTCTACTTGGCGTACGAGGAGTACGTATTCACTAGACTTCAGCTAGACTCCATTGTACTCCACCCGTACTCCAGCTGTACTCCAACTTTGGAGTCTCGCTTTTCCTCCTTGATTTTAGGAAAATCTGGGCAGTTACATTTGGATGTTTTTCAATATAAATCATTGTCCATATCTTCACACTAAATATCAAATGATTTCTTGAATTGACTGAAAGTTGCAAATTTTCGTTGTTGCCTCTTTAATCCAAAATTTGTTTTTTGCTGTTAATGAACTCCTTTATTTTCATTTTTTGCAGCTTTTCAACGATTTCTTCATCCAATGCTGTATCGCTTTCATATTGAACGACTTTTATTGCTTTCATCTGTGAGTATATTATTTTGTTCGCTTGATAATGATGGTTTATTATAAAAATTTGCCAGTGTTTATAGGTATTAGATAGCCCCTGGATGTGGTAATATCGGATCGCGTTATGAAAAAACCATCAGAGAGAAAATTCAATCACTTAATAAAATGAATAAAATTCCAGACACAAAAAGGAACATGTGTACTTTTGACGATGTCAAAGCCACAGAACGAAAGAGGAAAACTTATACCACGTACCATCTGCTGACATAGTAAACGATAAGAAAAACAATTGAGGTGAATGATACTATGACACATTTTAAATTTCAACACTTTCCTTTTAATGTAATTTACTGGTAATAAATTTTATCCATTGATCATTTAATTTAATTACAAACCTATATCATTAACAACTGATCATTTCATTAGTTTACTGACCATACATTAAGGTAACTGATTTTTCGACTTTTTTCATTTACTAATCATCTCATTTATTCTACTGACCGCTTAAATCGTACCCTATTTGAAATAGGAAAGTAAAATAAGAAATGCTGTATAAGTCCAAAACACAATATTCAGACATGTATGAAAAAAGCTTGTTAGCGCAGCCCCAGTGAGGCTGAAATGTGGAACTTACATATCTTCTTTGGTTTCATTATACTAATCACAAAATACTCAATATTTAAATTCTCCCAAAGATAATAATTCTTTTCTAATAATAATCGATTATCAAAAAACCCTGTCCTTTTTATCTCTATGTTTCGGACAGATATTTTTCCTTTTTTGGCGAAGTTGCTACGATCTGTAATGGGGGCCTGTCTGTAGCGGTCGAGCCTGTCTGTAAAGGGGGTTATGTGTTAAGGGGGGGGGGGGGGCTATCTATAAAGGGAGGCTGTCTGTAGTGGTCGGGTCTGTCTGTAATAGGGGCCTGTCTGTAGCGGTCGGGCCTGTCTGTAAGTCGAGGGGGAGCCGCGAAACCTTGAACTTAAAACTTACACTTACTATTTTCTTCGAAAATATATGTGAGTTCCACATTTATCGTAAAACTTCTATTATTGAAAATGTATGTGAAATTGAAAAATTGCAAATGATTATTGCATATGATTATCAGAGAAATATCTGCAAACATTCTGAAATCATCATTATAATTTCTTTGTATTGTTTTTTTCAATTTTTTGATGAGGAAAGCAAAAGAACCAAAAAGAAAAGTACAGGCGAAAGCTTCTCATAGCTAGGAATGAACTTTTCGGATAAATAAATCTAGTCATGATTCTACAGTATGCATCGGAAAAGCGAACATTGGTCGAACAAAAAATAGTCAAAAAATCCATAAGAAAAAAATAAAAGCTTCATCCTCGATGAATAAGCTAAAGCATTTCAAAAAGAAAATGGAAGGTGTCATTACCAACATACGATTCGCTACAGCGGAACAAGTGTTTTTCTGGTACATGCATAATATAAACTAGAATTTCTTTTCAAAATTATAATTGTTAGATTCACGGATCTTCATGAGATGATATCGAAATTAATTCTTATAGAAGTGTGGAATTATTAGAAAAGTCATTTCAGAGTGAGATGTAGATGCTGGTGTGAGTACGAGTGTGGGTGCAACCATGTGATGAGAGTCATCATCGGTCATACTTTCAGCATACATGTAACTCAATTCACTCTGTAATATATCTGCCTTAGAAGTTCAGTACATATACATCATTGGAACTTTAGATTTTAATGCTACATAGGCATTTCCTTTTTTTATTCCAATGGTTGAGTCATGTGGTAAAATAGAAACTTCCTTCAATTTTGGTGGAAGCTATAGAAACTAATACCCATTTCAAAAAAGAAAAAGTATGAGTATTTTTTGAATAACTTTTGATAGGAACTAGGTAGAGAAATGCGGTTTTCACCATTTAAAAGAGGAGATGAAACTGCATCGAATAGTCTATATCAGATTTTTCTGACAAGTTTTCTCAGAGTCTCTGACCAATTTTTTCAAACAATCCAGACTTTTGAACAAGTTTATAAGGTTGATTTTTTCGTTGAAAAATGAGAAAAAAGGACAATTTTCTATGAAAAATCTGCGGATAACATGCAGCAAAATGTCCATAACTCATGATTGGCCAAAACCTATAACATAGAACTTACAGATTTTATAGATCTTCAGTTAACGATACTAATGCACACTTGAAAATTGAGATCGTAAGACTTTTACGTTAGACAATCTTTTGCGTTTAACAAACATTATGGTAGACTCTGAGAAAACTTGTTCAAAAAAACCTGGTATAGACAATTCGATGCAGTTTCATGTCCTCTTTTAAACGATGAAAACCGCATTTCTCTACCTAGTTTCTATCAAAAGTTATTCAAAAAATACTCACGCTTTTTCTTTTTTGAAATGGGTATTAGGTAATTGTCTTACTTTTCTATTTCTAGTTATACTTGATATTTACTAGCAGACATGGAGCAATGGATTTGGTCGAAAGATTCAGATCACATCCTCATTTATTTACTTTATTTTCTTTCCAAAAAAAAAACTCTGATTACTAGTCTCTATCAATACCAAAATACAATTGATACGCAGAAAACATTTGAATATGTTCAACAGTTAAAAATTCTATTTGCTAATTCTGTATCATTAGAAAAAGTCCAACAGGCATGTAAACAAAACCCAGAAGAATGCAAAAATATTTGTAATCAATTTTATAAATATTATGCTGTCAATGCCCATAATGTACAACACGCATCTATAGCATGTTCTAGATTTGGTGATTTATACATGAAACAAGTTGCATTCATTGGCTATTGGGTGTTAGGAACACTTTATTATACGTAGAACAATCCATTAGAACTTGGTTATTAGTTTATCAATTTAGATGTTAGAAACTAACAAGTGTCATAGTGGTGACTTGAATAGAATTGATGATTAGTGAATGTCAGCACATAATATTTTAGAAAGAATTGGTAAAGATTTAGAGCTACACTTTATTTGGCTTTTTCGTATCATTAATTGCATCGTTTACATCAAAAGTATACGTTAATATATGCAAGTAGGAGAAATAAGAAAAAGGAGAGAGAACGAAAGAAAGAGAACAGTCAAGGAGAGAGAGATGGTTCATGATACATAGTTACAATAGAAAGAAGAGTAAAGCATGTAATAAGAAGAGATGACAAGGGAAGATTAAATATTACGTATGAGCCGTCGATTCAACTGAGTAATGAGAGTAGATATAGGCCACAATAGACTCAATCGAAAACTACACACTTCTATGAGAAGTAGAAGAGAAATATGAAGTTTCGACGTTTCTCTTGTTGATGAAGCGAGCATTGTTAAATTAATGCTACAGAAATTGAATTGGTACCAATACCAATTTCAGACTAATTGATATGTTAGTGAATGGTTCGTTACATTTAAATTATCAGGCTATCTGTAAATCGATTTTATTTGACTTAGTAATTGTATCATTTTAGTTTACTCTTAAATTCTATTGGTTTTTTTTAATAACTCATAGAGAACTTATAATGAGTTTTTTTGAAATCTGACAATGTCAAATACATGGTTTGAAAGCAAGTTCGTGCCGAGTATGATCAGCAACAGCGTCGTTTCAGATATTAGATCAACCAGTCCTTAGTAAATCGCTCGGTTCAGCTGATTTAACCTGCTCAGACTGGTACTGATCTTCAAGAAACCGGACCGGTACCATTCCGATCATGCTTTAGCCAAATTAGCATGATAAATGATGATTTTGACACTAATCACTTTTATATATTTTAGATTTTAGCGCAATCGCTGACTTTAAATGAATATTTGTGGCCAATCCGTTTCATATTATTATAATAAAAGAAAATATCTGATCGAATAGTATCAAATGTAATTATATTGAATATTCTTTCGGTGTACCTATCAGTTCTGAACTACTGCATGTAAATCTATTTACATAATATGTGGGAAAAGAAATTGTCTTTATTTTGTATCATAACATGTATGGAAAGCATATAATGTCAATGACAATAAAAAATCCAACTTCAAAATTTCAGTTGACTCTACTACACGAACTAAAAACTCAAGCAAGCATCGAAGAGCACGTTTTTTAACTAAAACTATGTACAGAAAAATAAAGCACAAAATTCAAACTACAACGATGAACTGCGCAAAAATAATTCTAAGAATAAGAGAAACTTTCCCTATTTTCAGCACGTTCACATATACTGGTGATGTGCTCTCGTATTCACAAGAACAAAAATGCAACAGAATTCTATATCACGTTATTGATTAGGGCATGGACCTCTGACATCAACAGTTATCATTTAAATTTCACAGGCTAATTAGAAATAGCATATACGTAGTTATCGTTCAATAATGAGGGTTAATGTACTAGTTGTGAGTTCAAATGAATGCAAAAAAAATAATAAAAGCCATGTGAAGAAAAATACGTTTGTCATTCTGTTTTGTAACAATAATCGCTGATGTATAGATTTCTTTTCTTTCGCCGTATTAAAATAAAAGCAAGCAGTCATAGAGAAAAACCTGTATGCAATGCTTTTTCTCCGTCTCAAACATAAGAAAATCATTCATTAGTGTATAGGACAAAAAAGAGAATAGATTGGTCATTTTTTCACACTACCGAAACATGTGCAGGTAATTAGATACTAAACCACATTTACATACAGTTTTCGTCTTATATCTAACCATTGTTTCTTGATATTTTCTAATGTATGAGGAGAGGAGGAACGGTAGATAATCGGGAGATTGCGAGTGTTGGAATTTGACAAAGCAATACTTTTCTTTATATTCAGTAATGGCAATGATCATGAGTAAAAATACTGATGAATAGCTATTTTCAATAATATACTCAAGGTAATTCAAAAGTGATGGCGCTAGTATTCTATTGCTGTGTAGGAAGTTTGAAGAAATTTTTTTGTTTTATATAGTGATAGAGTAAACCACGCTCTATTTTTCGGTGCTATTTGATCACTCTTGGATTAATACCATAAGAATAAAATTTTGATAAGAACTGTTGCTGGTGTAAAACTTGACTATAACATTGTATCATATTAACAACCATGTGTATTATCGTTTTATTTTTCTGTTATTCTCTTTTCTTTTCTCTTCACTCTTACCTTTTTTCCTCATCACTTTTAACTCTGAGTCGTCCATACATATTCGAATGCAAAAAAACGTAATCGTGGTAGAACCAAGGGAGAAACAGCGGAGTGAGAACTCCGAGAACCTATTGAATCCGGAAGGCTCCGCGGCACTGAAAAACTTGTCAAATCACATAGAGTTTCGAAGGCTTACAGAATTTTTCTGCCAGTCAAAAGTTGATTAAACAGAAAAAAAAAGTATGCTCAGTCACCTGGTATACATAAACAACCGAAATTATTCGTTTTGTGCTTCTTGCGGATGCACCAAGATATTCTTTAATGAACTTTTCTTCTCTGATATATTCAGACTAAAATTTAAATATACGCACTATAAGAAACAATGACAACAAATGTTTGTGAGCTATAAAAAACAATATCATTATAGTAGATTATTGTAGTAAAGAACAGGCGAATTACGTTGGATAAGAAAAAGGACTTGATCAGATTAAAAACCTTTAGATTATGTTACTGAAAAACTCAAGCGTTACATGATATTGACGGTGAAGTGACGTTTCAGAAATCAATAATTTTTTTGTATATTACAGAGAGAAATGAGTTTAACATTGTCTGAAATTTTTAGCTCGATCCGATTACTTTTTTATTTAAACACTCAAAATACTAATGACATTTTTAATATGATTTTTTTATTATTTTTTAACCGATATTTGGCTGGCTTTCTTCAGTAAAAATGATCTTATCGTTAACAGTTTTTGAGACTTTTGACTTCCCATTTGTTTTAACTAAATCTATTGAGGCATTGTCCTTCTCAATATAATTGCCCTTTTTCTATGTTTTGTTACCAAAATATCGCTCATCCACGTGTTATGCGCCAACAACGGATCGTTTTCGTATTTCGACCAGTGATAGAACTTATTAAATTCTACCACCTAGAATATCTCACAAGTTTTATCATTGAGAAAGGTAAACACTTTTGATCAAATGTCATATTTTTCAATCATGCATGAGATATGTTTGAACATATTGAGCATTAGTAGTTTATGCTAAAACTTCAAACCCCCAACTTTTCACAGACAATCGAAATTAATCTCAATAACTCCTACATCTTGGCTATTGATGCTCACTAACATTCACTTTGCATCATTAATAGAAAAAACTGAAACCTCAACAAAGTCCTTCAAATCGATCCATATCATACTAACACCCAATCAATCCTCACCAACATTCACAGACACTCTTGATCTATCTTTTGATTCGATTATGTGCCACCTTCGAACTACTTTGCTCAATAACCCCTCTTCCAGAAATGAGAAAACAGTTCACAATTATGAATGAATCTCTCCTAACATTTTGATGTGACCAAACTATACGTCTACCATACCCAACTTATATTTAATACATCCAAAAAAAATATTCGTTTAACTTCTCTGCTTAAAATTAAAGTAATTTTCGTAATGTGTTTCTAGTGAATACGTCTTAAAGTACAAGAAAAAGATTTGAAAATACGACAAAATGACTAAAAGCAAGAAGCACGAGATCTAAAACATGTAGTAACGTCTGTTTGCAGTTTGAAAAGTGTTAGTAGCACCTATTTGTATTGATTACCATTATGGATTTAAAATTCATTCCATGTCATACAATACAGCATATTTCCTTGTGTCCTTGATCTCAAAAACATCTACTAATACATAAACAATTTACTTAGATTTGTTTAAAATGCAGCTCATATTCAGAAATATGCACAAAAAAGATATAGTGCTTATTTCACAATAGGATGAAACTTGAGTTAGGTGAGAGTATGAAACTTCTCTTCCTCTAAAACCAAATCTTACACTCACAACCCTCCCACACATTCCACAACTATACCCTTTAATATAATGTTCACTGGCTTGCGTAGAAAAAAAGATTCATGATCAGTAAAATAGCTATTATATATCTTGTAAAATACTTTTCAGAACAACTTTTTCTCGAAAATGATGACTGCTGATAGGTATGAATAAAATTCTAATAATGTGTTATTTTTCTTCTGATGATTGATTTCCACTATTACTACTCATTTGAAGACATACTTGTGAATGAAATAGTATTTAAGTATACTTGTAAACTAAAGCATTTTTATATGTTGAGACAAACTCTATATTTTTCCGGATATTTCTAAGTATCAACTGGATTTTAAGCAAATATAGATAAAACCTTTTTATGTATTGGTAGATGGTTCTGGATATCTTTTACATAAAAGACATAAGGAGGTACACCATATCGTATCACATAGAATAAATTATATCTTTATGATCTTAATCAATACAAACTGGGTGCTAATAACACGTTTTTAAACTACAAACGGACGTTATTATATGTTTATGATTTTGTGTTCTTTGTTTTCAGTCGTTTTTTGCACTGTAACGATTTCTAATAGAAGAAATGTTAGTGCAGATGAAATTATACTTTGTTATGTTCTTTCATATCATACGATCACATGCTTAAATCAACACAGTTCTCTTTTTTATATCTTAGTACGGAGACATCGAAGAGAACATCAAAAGAGAGCAGAGGAAATCAAGAAAAGAATAGAAAAGAAGCGATAATACGGTAAGAACAGAAAAAACAATGATGTGAGGATAGAGAAAAAACATCAAGAAGACAAGGACAATGCATACGCTAAAAAGAAATGACAAGAAGAAGGACAACGCATAAAGGGTGTCCCAAAAGTTTCGGCCTCTCTCAGTAAATCTATGATATCTATAACAAATTTATATGAAGTTATTGATCAAATTATGTCATTTTTTAGTGGGAAATTAGGGCTATCATTTGACAAAAAATAGTTCGAAATACATAAGTCTTTTACAATCTGATGATCATTTTACTAATCTTGAGTGAAAATTTTTACGCTACATGTTTTGAAAAAAAAGAAAATACGTTTTGAACATATTAAGCGAAACATTGTTTTCTAGATATTTTTACATGATTCGAGAGAGTTTAACAAGCTGTACAAGAATATGAATGTTTACAAAATTTTTGATCTTATTTTCAGTACAAAACTTGAAGGAAACCAAAAAAACTAATAAAAATTTCATGTATCAAATATTAGAGAGAGCAATTTGATCTTTCAAAGGTTTTAGACCGTTGACTGTTTCATCTATTCAGGCAGCTCAGAAGAGTTATTTTCAGCTTTAGTGCGTAACACTACATTTCGAAACATCAGTTAACGGTTGATTAACTAAAGTTTTTGAAACTTAAGCATACTATCTCATGAAAAATATGTACGATTTTTATTAATCTGCGTAGTTTCATTCGAGTTTTGTATTGGAAACAGGTTTCGAATTTTTCTTGATATTCATATTTTAGTACAGCTTGTTGATTTCTATCGAACCATATACAAACATCTATTAAAAACATGTAGAAAATAATATTTGACTCTACTTTAACGAGTCAAACATTAAAGATCTTTTTGTTTTTTTCAAAAAATGTAGCGTGAAAATTTTCACTAAAGATTAGTAAAATGACTGTCAGATTGTAATAGACTTATGTATTTCGAACTATTTTTTGTCAAAGATAGCTCTAATCTTCCTCTCAAAAAATGACATAATTTGATCAATAACTTTATGTAAGTTTGTTATAGATATCATCGATTAACTGAGAGGGGTCGAAACTTTTGGGACACCCTTTATAGTGAGAATAAGTGACAAAGTGAGCTGAACGGCTCATTTAACCAAAGAGTCAAGGTAAAGAATATCACATCATCAACTCAACACGAGACGATACAGTTATACTCATGATTTTTCATTATATTGATACAAAAATGTCCCTTACTTGTAGACGAAGACGTCGTTAAAATTGACCAACTAT
>CAJNOP010004501.1:0-10386 GCA_905250075.1 Rotaria sp. Silwood1 | reverse complement strand
TATTTCTTTTTCTAGATCTTTATTGCTTATAACATCTGAAAGTTGTTTTTTTTCTTTAATATTTACCAATGGTACCGATCCATTCTGTGATCCATCCTGTATTACAGTTATAGGATTGAAGATGTAAAGGTTTTTCTTCGGTTTACTTTTGTACCTAATGATTCATGATAAGCTATTAGCAAACAATCTTTCCGTTCATTGATCTGTATATATGTTTCTGTTCCTCTACCAGTAAAATAATGTCTAATATCTTCATTTTCACCTGCTTCATAATAGATTTTGGCAGATTGTTTAAAAAGAGCAAGTATTTTTCTTACTTCTGAAGGATTTATTATTTCTTTTTCGTCAGTATCTGAATTGTAAACAGTTATTTTTCTTCTTTTACGATCTGCTAACATTTTGATATCAGTTAGACCTAAAGCTCTATCTTTATCGTTTGCTTATCTCAAATAACTTGCAGTAATTTGTTTTGGATTTCTAATATTATTTTGTAGATCTTCTCTTTTCGCTTGATCTTGTTATTCTTTCTTTGAATCTTGATTTATTAGCAATTTGACTTTCTGCATGATTTTGTCTATTTTGATTCGATTGTTTCAATATATCAGCTGGATTTTTCCATTACATTGTGACTACTTTATCTAATTATTTTGTTAATTTAGTTGATATATATATTCTCTAATGATTCTATTCAACTGTTCTGCTCTTGTTTCGACAAGGTTCTTATTAATGTTTTTTCTATAAATATTCTGATTTTCTTTGGTAGTACCTTCAATAATATCTTTTAAAGTATTAAAGACATATTCGAACTGTAAGACAGATTGAACTACAGTCCACAACTTATTAATGATATCTATTGCTTTAAGAGTAGTAGCAGCTATTTTAACGTATTTTGAATTTCTTTAGACCATCAGCAAATAGATGATAACTATTTCTTAAAGAAGATACAACTCGTGTTCGAATATTATCAAATTGTTGAGGTAATAAAATATATTTTCCTAATGTTTTTTCTAATATGTTTTTTCAATTCTTCAAAAGATTTTTCGAACTCTTCTTCATTTTTACTTTGAAGATAAACAGTTTCTACTTTATTATTTATTAAATCGATTATTCCTTTTAATAAATTTTCTTCTATTTTACTAACAATCTTTTGTATAAACATTTTCTTGAATCTGTTCCATAATTTTATCCGTCAAAAACTTTCCAATTCCAGCAGTCAACATAGAGAGACCGAAGCTAATTGCTTTTTGTATTGCCCATTCTTTCCAACTAAAAATACCTGATATTAAAGCATTGCCTATCTGAGTCAAACCAAAGGCTACTAAAACAGCTTCGGCAATGTCTTGAACAAGTCCTATTATTGCAACTTCAAAAGCATTCCAATCCCACCAAGATTTATCTTCTTCAATAATCAAAAATTTATTAAGATTAAAACCTTCAAAAAATCTTAATTCACTTGGAACATTTTCTTGATCTTGAAGATCTATAAAATCTTTTAAATTAGCTTTTAAACCTGTTTTAAATGAACGAATATCTCCTTGTAAAGACAAAATTTTCGACAAAATTAATTCTTTATCATTTTCAAATTGAATATTTTTTAAAATTCTTTCAATATTTCTTTTAATATCTACATATTTATATTTAGCAAGTCCACCAGACTTTAAAATATTTTTTTCTTTTAGATAAATTCGAATATTATTTCCTTCTTCTTCTTTAATAGTAAATGGTAAATCTGTTTGATAAAAATATTGATTTTGTTGACTAATATTATCTTTTAATTCTATTAAAAATATTTTAAGATCTTTTGTTTCATGACCATTCCCATTAAATTTAATTTTCGCATATTTTCCTTTCTATTGATTGTTCAAATAGAGAAATATTAACTTGTTGTGGATCTATTTTATCTTCTAAATCTTTCCAAACATTTTCATATATCCGTGGTAATTCTTTTTCTATTTTATTTATATTTAAAATTTGCCATAATTCTTCACTATAACAAACAATATCGTCGAAATCTTTTTTTTTTCAAAAGAAGATTTACTACTTAATAAACTAATTAATGGATCGGCAATCGAAGGATCAAGATCATTTCGAATTATCTTTTCTATTTTATCTCGTTCTTGTGAATTATTTCGAAATATTTTTCTTATTGTATCTCCTTGAAGAATTTCAAATTGAACTAAAAGTGAATATAATTCTTTTCCTTTATCTTGATCTTCACGAGTTAAATATTGTTCATCTTTTGGATGTAAAATAAAATGAAATGGTTCTATTGTATCTCCAACAGCTTCTAATTTTCCTGTTATTTGATCTTGATAAAAATTTTCTTTTGAAGAAATTTTTTTGAAGGGTGTGGGTGTGTGAATGTGGGTAGGGGTCTTCTCTTTATCTACACCCACACCCAAATTTGAACTTAGCTCTACACTATTAGAGAACCTAAAGAGAAGTCTCTGATCAAAATGCACTTTTTCCTGGAAACGAACTTTCTTCAAAATAAAAAGCAAAGCAACCAGACTATTTAATTTAAATTGATTACAATAGCTGATTTTCCACATTAATCGTTTGAATGAGAAAACAATTATTAATGCCTTCATTCAATTTACTAATTTAATCAAATAAATAACAGACACAACAGATATACAAAGAGGTTAATACAAAAAAAAATCATATTGGATTTCTTCATATGAAAATACTGGCAAAGAGTTCGTCTGTCTTGATATAAAAATTCAAAAATTATTTTCGTCTTATGTAACCATGATCATATGATGCCTGATCTGTTGTACCTAATCATACTAATTGAATCTTGCGATCAGCAGTTCATATGAGTAAGATTTCTGGACTAATGACTATTTGAATTGAACTGAGGTCATATGAAAAAAGAAACATAAATTAAATTCGAATAAATATTAGAACATAAAAAAAATTGTTTATGAATCTTATCAAAAGACTCATTGTTTAATACGTTACGATCGGGAGAAGTTACTTGATATTTTAAACAAAAAACTTTACACAAATATTCTTGAAGCATCAACATCAATCTGAATTCTATCATATATAGCGAATATAAATATGTCAATAAGTCTTTTATTATAAACCTTTTTATTGATAGAAACTTCTCATAAAAGTAACGAGAAGGATATCATTTCATAGGGGAACATTTGCAATTTTCTTTAAATATCATTTAGATCAAATTTTTCTTCTACTTTTCAAAGATTCACTTATACTTCTTAACATATGGTTCGTACGAAAATTCTTTTTCACGCATAGAATGTTAACACATCTTTATCAAAATTTTTTCATTGAAAGTCTAATGAGAATAGAAATATATGGTTGATTAATTAATTGATTTATTATTATTGAGATTTCTTTTACAAAATCAAATATTTTCTCTATACATAATTTGATTTCTAAAAAAGCAGAGACACTCTTCAGTCAACGAAATTAACATACTTCGAGTATAACAAAATTTTTTCTTATTATTGTCAACAGATAACAAACTAATTGAAATTATAAGATTTAAATAAATAAATATAAAGTATAAACAAAAGATATCTCATGTTCAAATCAATTTTATTAACTAATAATCTTAGTAATTTCCTTTTATACATTATTTTATTATTTCTTTAGTTCAATTATGCATTGTAACAAGCTCTATTCAAATGAAATGTCTTACTTGTACATTTTCTCACCTATTATTTACTCACGTTTGTTCACTTTTTTGGAAAGAAAAACAAAATAAATATCGCAATAAAAGTGTCCCTTTTACAAATACTCGATAAATACATCAGTTCATTGCATAACGCAATCGGCAAAAAAAATCAGAAACAAAAAAATCAATTTGTTCTTTGTCATATCAATTACGAAAATCAAGATAATTCTAATAAAAAATATTCTAGTCTAGCTATGTAGGCCTTTAGCTGTGTATATACCTATTTAATTAATAATTTTTCTAATTGTCTTTATAAAATTATGGACAACAGATATATCTCCAAAAAGACATCTATTATTTTCAAAAACATCAAAACTTAACGAGAAAAATGCATAAATAAGTTGTTGAGTATGTTTTATTTTTTATGAAACTTCATAACATCCCCATCCAATCGAAACAAAGAATATACCGACAATAATTTGATGAAAGATTTGAATAAACTAAATACTATGAAAACAAAAGGAAGTTCTTTTATCTGTTGAACAATTTTTGTAAGAGAGAAAAAAATAATATGAAATACACGAATACACCTACAATGGTCTATTACTATCATGAAATCATCAGATTGACAAGTTTATTTTTTACTCAGATTTGTTTTTATCGTCTATGAAGTTGCAATCTATAAAAACACAGAATATACTTCATTTAATTTTAAGTATATGATATAATTTCATAGACAGTGATTTTTTTCAGTAATTAGAAACAATTATCTATTTCATTGATCAATAGTTGTGAATATTTAAACAAACCGAATAGATTTGATCAATAAAAGCATTTAGTTTTTGGAATTTTCAATGAACAAAACAATTATGTTCTTTCTTATATTTTCTCAATTTTCATGATTCAGATGATATGATCAATTAACGGATTTCACTTGCTCCTTGAGAAGAGCGATGCATTGTTCAACTGGAAAGAAAAAATTTGTCACCAATGAAGTAAGAGAACGGCATTCCTCTTGTCTTTACGCATTACATTAGATTACGTTCAAAAGAAAGTGAAATGTGTAAAAATGATAGTGCTTATAAAATCTAAACTCAATTCATTCTTTCTACTAACATATTATCGTATGCAGTTAAGGATAAAAAACTATTCCCAAAAGCTAGAAATAGTATCGTTTTTGTCTCACTGTTTTCTATTCATAATCAGTAAAATGAGTAATTTTTTGCCTGTAGATAGACGTGGAAAACAAAAAAAAACAACAATAATATATACTGAATAATCAGCTCTATATTTTGGGAGGAATTCATGACTACTGTGCATGTCCCTCAACATTCTTTTTTTTATATATCCACAATCACGAAATGATTTATATTCATCACTATTTCTCTGAATTTGTGAATGCAATTGAATACATATATAAAAGTCAGTAATACAGGTTATTGATAGTTTGTTGTGATATTTACAGAACGTGTTTATCGAAAAGATTTATTTTATACAGTTATCCTTCATAATAAGTGAATGATAGTTACTCCTTTATTACATTTATTGTCTACTCATAATTGATACATATGACCAAGAAAATTTAATTTTATCTTATGGCAGATTTTGATGATTATACCCATGTCAATATTTCAACTATTCTTAAAATGAAGATTACATTTTCTACAAAGTTAATATGTTCAATGAATCAGTCTTTGTAATCAAACGAAAAGTCTTCATTAAAATCAACTCGAGTTGATGAATTAACTTGTCTTGAGTCCTTATATAAAGATGAACCATTACAGTACACTAGAAGTTTGGTTATGTACGTGAAACTAAGAAACGTTTAAATTTTTTGTAAAACAGAAAAGAAAGGCAATAATTGATAATTACTTTCTATAGGTATCATCTAATAAATTATAAAATTTTCTGATTACATTTTCTCTTTCTTTTGAAATTTAAAAAGAAAAACAAGGTTAAGTTACTCATACAATTTTACGTTTCCTTTTATCTATCAAAAGAAAGTATGTAAGGCAGAGTGGAAAAAAAAACTACTAATTCTTAAAATTCATTTTTGAGACAAGAACATTTTATATTACGAAGTCATTATATTTTGGATTTATCGATAAATAAATACTTGTTCGACTACCCTCACTTATAGAGAAACGTCAATTTTTTTTTGTTTTTCGTTTTGCTAGGATTTCATCAATCAATCAGTTTCATTTTGTAGAAGATATTTTGGAAAATAAAATGCTATAACATGAGAAGATAGAAAGATAAATTAAAACAACAACTATCATCGAAATGATAAAAAAGGTACTTTTTGAAGAAAAAAACATTTCTTTAAAATTTCTTTCGTTTGTCATCGACATTTCAAGGATGTTTTATATTCTTGAGATTTGGAAAAGTTTTATGAGCAAAGACAAAAATAAAAACTTTCTCTTTCTCCTAAAAATGAAACATTCATTCATCATAGGGAAATGAGTTAGGAAAATAATTTCTTTTTGTAAAAACAAATCAAAAACAAAAAAAGACACCAGAGCGTGAATGACTATTGTATTGTATGTTATCATCATTCGAGTATACCAATTATGATGATTTTAATAAAAGAAAAGGAAAACAATATGCAGAGAACTTTGAACAATTTTCAATCAAACTTGAAAATTAAATAGAACCATCTCTTATAGAGATCGACAAATGTCATGATATTTCTATAAATATTATCTTAGACGATAATGTAATTATGTAATAACAAAGAAAAAAAACTGAAAATAATTAGCACTAGTTTCTTCTGACATATAAAATTTATCGATAATACTTTTCATTTTAAATAACTATTTATAGAATAATTCTACATGAATTTAATAAACCAAGATTTCCATATGTCAAATATTCATGATCTCGAATGATGGTATAGTTAGACGTAACAAAGTCAGAAAAACAAAAGAAATATCGCCGTGAAAAATGGTCTGAAGGACATGCTCTATTGTTGAATAAAAAAATCTATAGCATTGTTTTGACTTGTTTCAGAATATTCATTTTGAAAAATATATTCATTTTCTATGAGAAATATACTATAAGTATATCATAAACAAAATAATCTACTCGTATATTGTAATCTTCAATTATTATAAAACTATATTTACATCAAACTAATTGATTTAACTCATTTTGTGTAAAAAAAAAGTATATGTTGATCGTAAGTGTTTGGACATCGAGAAATGTGTCCCACATAAGATCAAGTATTCTTTTCTGTGGAGAAGATGTAAGAAATACGTATAACATAATGAATATATGAGTCAGAATTATTATATGTTTCATTGAGATAGTCAAAGCCAAATTCATTAAACAATGTATGTGCCGTTAATCTACGTACTAATGAAAGAGAGACATATACTATAGAACTACATAAATTAATGATTATACGATTGGTATTTTTATTCTCAACCACACAACAGAATTTTCTATTTTCAGAAAATTGATAGATGGTTTCAAATTTTTGTTTTTTTTATCAAGAGAGAGTAGTTTATTTTTCATCGAGTTATTTTTGTTTCGTGAGACTTTTCATAAAAATGAAATATTCATCCAAAGATAGGAAGGATGACTCGAAAAAAACATGTTCTTTTTTGTTTATGTTTCATAATTTCGGTTGATAATCGGCCAAATTAGTTCATGTTTGCCTCGTTTCACATGAGAAGATAGAGCAAAATGAGACGAACATTTTCTTGTTTGAGGAACAATACTTGAAAACTTACTCGAGAAATACTAGAGGTTTTCAAAGTTCTCCCCAGTTGGAATGATTCGAATCACCCTAACTGGTGTAATTCAGATTACTATCTCAAGGTTCTCACCATTTTTATAAAAACTCTCGAGATAAATTTTGTTCGATGTAAGATAGTTGAACAATGATTGAGATAAATCAATTTTTTTGAATAGTGATCTGCATGATACCAAATGGTTACATTCACTATTATAAAATCATCTCGTGTTATTGTTAATTTTATTTTCATTGTTACTTTTTTTAAATGCGAAATGACAATATCATTATGAAGATTTCTTATAACAAAACAAAAAAATAGCTATCGCTGCTCGGCTTTTTCAGCGAAGATCTAAGTGTAGTATCTGCTCTTGTCGATTTGAAAGCCAGCGCTGGTTCCCTTATGTTTAGGCTCTTTCACGAGGATTTTTGGATATCGGTTGAGATCATCCTAGTTCATCCAGAGTTATGCCATGAATCGTCTCAAAATTACAGTGTCATCTGGTTTGCTTGCTTTGCGTATGATGGAATGATTTTCGTTATCTGATAGAACTGTTCAACACATTACCCTTCGCTAAAAATTGGCAGCATGGAACTGTAGAATTAATATCAAGTTACTTTGTAAACGAGAATGACTAGCTAATATTTTATACTCACATTGAGCAACAATAAATACTTCTATTATTCGTTGTTCGTAGACCAAGAAATTAATTTGATTAATATGAATCATGAGCGAGGTTGAATACATGTTAGCTAATTATATTCAGAATGAATCTTGTCAAACAATCAAGTTACTTATGAAATTATAATTTAAATATCAATGTGGGAAAAGAATTTACAAATATCTCCATTTGAACAAGACTTTTTTCCATAGAAGTCTCTTGTATGTGTCTATCCATATAAATTATTTTATCATATTGCAGCATTGTATCATAGGTTTCTTAATAATTTGTTTGTCGGAAATTCTTAAGTTTTCATGGAAAACATATCGTAGTCAATATAACACAAGTGAAAGTACAGTTGACTTACAAATCATTTGAGCATATCCGCTGTATCTCTCCTCTTACAATATTGACTACAATAAATCTTTCCCAAAATCTTTAGAACTTACAAAAAAAGAAGTTAGTAAGAGAAAGAACTTTCAGGAAAAGAAAACGAAATTATGATTTTTGTTTATCACCTAAACTATAAATCGAAACGATCCATATAACTATGATTATGATTAGAGAATAAATGTCATTGGAATTAGATAATTTGAAGATGAGCCTGAAACAACTATTCACTAAGAAATCTTAATAATTATTGCTTATGTTTAATGTGAAATAATTCTGTTATCATCTATGTAATTGAAGCAATAGATAACCATTTTCGTATTTCTTTCTTCAAATTGAACGATCGCAAATGAGCATCGAATTGTTTTATGTTGCGTATAGTCCGATCATTACCAAAATGATATTTAACACCTTTTCTATTTTCTCAAAAAATGGAAGATGTTAATTATTGTTTTTTTTTTAAATGAAATCAAAACAAGATAGAATTAAAAATTGAGTCTTCGACTATTAATCGTTTCACTTAGGTACAATTTTGTCGTGTTGCATTTCTTGTCAAGTTTTTTGTTACGCTTTTCAATTGATCATATGAAAATTTGAATTCAGTTAAACATGGTAAATGTGTTTTAAATTCATTCAGAAACTGATCAACATAACGTAAATCAAGTGAAATAAGATGAGAATATTCAATAATCGAATATAAATAGTTGTCAACAAATGGATATTTGTAAGATCTCCAAATTTGTGGGTTTAAGTAATGGAAAAGCTCGAGTAACTTGAATGAAACATACATATTTGAATGGAAGTTCATTCTGCAATTGCAAATGAGTTACAGATCTGAATATAATACATGGAAGTTTGTTCATGATCTGTTTGAGACGATCAAATATAAATGGGAGTGAGAAAACATGACATACAGTCTTAAAAGTATTGAAATAGTCTAGAATACAAGTCGCCTGGTAAAGATCTATATTTATAAAAGTTCGTTGAATATCATAATTAGATATGTGATGACTTGCATCACCAGTGTCCGTCTTTGTGCTAATATAAAAATTAAATGTATGAAGTCGTGGCATATTAGTAAGGATTTTATTATGAAGATGAGTTCCATCGACGAATGTAAATCGATTTATGATACACATATATAAAGTTAATTATTCAAGATATGACATACGATTAAGAAGAGTTACCACTAATTCATCATATAGACAAATTGTATCATAGCATATTAATGACAAATATTTCAAATTACATAGTTCATCCTGAAAAATAGAAAGATATTTTTTTTATAAATGCATCTTTATCGATTGAACTATAAAATAATTTTATAGATTTCATAGATCTTTTCAATTTTTTCTTTAAATGTTTTTTTTTTTGTATCCTATTTCATGTATCTTCTATTGATCATGACTATAATAATAACTTGATGTTAGTTAACTTCTTCAAATAAAAACTAGAATATAAAAATGAATTTTCTCAACATCTTAATTCCTAGCGTGTAGTTAGACAGTTCTATTTCAATTTTTCAAACTTACAAATGAACTTCAACTTCTAGACTACGAAGTTAAACTTGTTTCATTGAAAACTCTTAAAAAGACAAAAGTTTTCGAATGTATATCTGCCATCATTTATCAATGAGTACGAAGATTAGTATTGATTTCAAGTGCGTGAGTATTTGACCGATCCGAATTTCTAGTGACTATTCGACTGAATTCAAAGTCATCAAGGACTTTTGATCAAAACCTAAACTCATCTTATTGACTTTTAAAAAAAAAGTTATATTTCTATAACTCGTTGCGGCACTTTGAAGCACTCGAAACTACAGATTTTCAAAAAAAAATGGAGTATTTAAAATAGGAAGGCATAGTACTGAGCAGAATGTTATAACCATAATGTGACCTAAAATTGTTTTACATTGATTTGAAAGGTTGTTTTGAAAAAGATATTAAAATCTT
>CAJNOP010004500.1:0-10386 GCA_905250075.1 Rotaria sp. Silwood1 | reverse complement strand
CTTTGACCCGAAATAGAATTTATTGATTCAAGCTTTCAACAGTTTATACCTCTTATCATTAGGAATAACAATACAAAAAAAAAGACAAAAACTCTATATTTATTTATATTTAATATGAAATAAGAGAACAAACAGACTAATTAGTAAATAAATATAATTCGTATTATATTTATCTACTAATTAGTCTGTTTGTTCTCTTCTTTATATTGAATATATATAAACATAGAGTTTTTGCAATCTCTGGTATTGTTATTCCTGATGATAAGAGGTATAACATGTTGAAAGCTTGAATAAATAAATGCTATTTCTGTTCAAAGTCAAGATAATGTTCTTCTTAGCAGTTTTATAATCGTTATTTTCTTTAATACATTCTGCTGCTATTCGACCTCAGGCTATATCTATTAGTCATACCAAGTATGGCGAAGTGACGTTTTTAACAATCAAAAAGGTAGAAAATTTTTTTATTTAACTACAAAGCGTAAATGTGATTTAGAATTTATTTCATGCTGTATCATCTATATACTAACACCAACATTCCTTAAGATCTCTATATGGAATAAACGGATTAAAACAACTAATGAGTATAGATCCTTTCAAAATTTTTGTTTCCCACAGGAATATAAAAATCGCTATAAGGACTACTTAAAACAAGAATAAGGATTCAATGTTCTACTTGATAATCTTAAATTAGTAATGCATTGTCATGATTTTGATGAATTCCAGAAATATTTTTATCACAGATTTAAGCAAATTAAAGAAAAAGCAATATTGAAGCATGATCAAAAATTAAAAATATCAGATGAGAAATCAGTAGGACAAAATTACAACCATCTTAAGATGAAACTAATTCATAATATATCTTCATATACTCTATCATCAGATGAAGAACGTATTTTATGTTGAGAATGAGAGGGTGTGGGCGTGGGCATGATTGTGGGTGAACAGAAGGCAACACCCCAACTCACATCCACACGCAGTTATACTGGTCACGAGATATGAATATTGATAAAGAGAGAAATAGTCTCATTATTAGTGACGACAAGAATACAAGAGTGGTTCGATGATATCGTGAAAATGGTACTAGTGAAACAATAATTATTTCCAATATCTCTTGTTGGGGTTTGACAATAGACGAAAACGGATCTCTTTATGTCGCTGACTGTGAAAAATATCAAGTGAGCCGTCATCAGATTGGTGGTACAGAAGGAACAGTGGTTGCAGGTAGCAATGGAAAGAGAGATTGTTCCGATCAACTCTCTGACTCACACTACGTCTTTGTCGATCGAGATCATTCAGTGTACTTGTCTGATTGTTCCAATCTTCGTTTGATGAGAGGGGAAGAAGACACAAAAAAGGTATTATCGTAGCCGGTGGTCAAGAAAATGAAAATTGTCTTATACAAGTATCACGTCCTTGTGGAGTCGTTGTCGATTACTCGGGTACTCTCTCTGTAGCTGATGCTTGGAATAAACGAATCATGCGTTGGCCGAAAGAAGCCACAAAGGGAGTGTGAGGGTGTAGGTGTATGGGTGCGGGTGTGGTTGTTTGCTTCGTACCACACCCATCATCATACATACACACACCCACACCCACATCCTCGCACCCACATCATCACACCCACACCCACACCCTCACCCACATCACACACACCCACATCCCCACCCCACACACCCACACCCACACACACCCACACACACCCACACCCCACACACCCACATCCACACCCACACCCACCCACACCCTCGAAGAGTATAAGAATATGAAATAAATAATGAATCAATGAAGTGAAGAGTGAAGCAAATATAAGAGCGATGCCTATATTTGTCTGTCCACATATCGCATGCCACACCTGGAAAATACGGTGATTCTTTCAATTCTTCATTGAGACGATCCATGTATGCATTATATAATTTGTTTAAATGAAAAGGACTGAGTGTTGCGCGAGAAGAAATATCGTCGACAGTGTTAACAATGTTATAAGCCATCAAAAAATCTTGGAACCCTTCATTAGATACAATAGAAAATGGTAGGAGATCGCGACAACACATTAATGTTAAATCAGAAGCAAGACGTTGTTGTCGATCTTTGTTCGATTTCGTTGTTGCATATGTTGACGGCTTGAAAAAGTTCGAAATATGCTCAGCAGTACCTTTCACTTGTTCTTTGCTAACGATTCCATGTTTTGTAGAAAGATGTAATAGCATATTTCCAGTACTAACGTTCTCGGTGTAATGAGTAAGTTGTTTCTTTATAGCTATTGATTACAATGGACAACCAGGATGCTCATCGAATTGTTTGTCAAAGCAAAGCTTGCAACATATGGTATTGTGATCGATTGCTGTTTTCATTTTTAATGATGTCAGTTGACCAAAGTATGACCATGCAAGAGATTGACCAGGTTTGAAGGAACGGAGTGCAATGTAAACATCTCGAACACGATGCGTCATCCTAGCAGAGAAACTTGTTTTGATTCAGATGCCAGATATAATACAATCTTAGCAACAATATCAGCTAAGTGAATGAATGAATGTGAAATGCGAACGCAACTATTTATATGTTTCATACCTTTGCCTTCTGTCGCCTAATTGGTTATTTCGAAAAGGCAAAAATTTAAACTATACATTCTAATTCAATCGACAGCGGTGGTGGCGAAAAATTCCTCGCCGCAACGTCCTCTTCGGCGGCGGCGAGAAATCGGCGGCTAACACCTACCCACACCCACACCCATACGATAGTCGTTGAGAACCGCCGGATAATTCTATCGGATAGTCCTTGAGGACCTGTGGATACTCGTATAGGATAGCCCTTCAGAACAGGTGGATACTCCTATAGGATAGCCCTTGAAGACCTGTATATACTCCTATAGGACAGCCATTGAGGACCTGTGGATACTCCTATAGGATAGCCCTTGGGGACGTTTGAGTACCGTTGTAGAATAGTAGCTAGTTTAATTTTAAGTTCAGTTCATTCGAAAAGAACTGTTTGGAAAGTTCAGTTCGTTGAAAAGAACTGTTCGAACAGTTCAGTTCATTTGGAACGAACTGTTGGAAACAGCTCAGTTCGTTCAAAAGAACTATTCGAGTAGTTCTTTAGCTTATTTGAACGGAGTTCGCGGACGGAGCAGGTCGACCCCTACTATCAGTTGGAACACTACTGTTCAAAACCCAGAGTGTTTCATATTAGTGTTAATTATACATAATGGTATATTTTCTTTTAGTCCGATACTACAAGAAGAAAGCAAATGCATTCTTTGGTAGATTCTTGCCGAACCTAGAGAACATAACGAGCACATGCGTGAATATCTTTCGACAAGTTTTCCAAAGCGGAAAAACGTCACTAGTCAATTTCGCATCAGTAAAAATTTGAATATTTATGATTGATTCACATTTACCTCATGTTTTGAGGAGTTTCTGAGTAGTTCAGCGTAGAACGTCTCATTTTGCAAGAATGCAATAGAAAATTCTGAAAATTGTACCCTATATAGAACAATGTATGGACTACAATCTGGGTTGGTTTGATTCAAAATAACCATGAAGGTCTTAGTAATACGACATCGAAAAAGTCCTCAGTTCCAATAAGACCATGATGAAAAGTCATGATCCCAATGAATCTTATATAAATAGATGTCCGCCGCCTTGCTCTATGGGATGATAAAAATCGCAGCTCAATAGCTCACATTAATCAAAATTTACACAAAAAATGGTCGTTAGTACTTTTAAAAAATCCAGCATTAGAAAAGCCTACACGAAATCGTTTTCATTTTTCTAATTAGAAAATCAAATTTCATATTTTTAGTTTCTTGAATGTCGCCTTTTCAAGGAATTAGAAATTCATAGATGAATTCGTATGAGCATTCGATGAGTTTCTTTTTTCTTGCTTTCTCTATAAATTGTTTTTTATTTTACAGTGTAGAAGACATTTTTGAACCAACATTTTTTAAAGGACACATAAGACCCAATTTTTCTGATTTATTCTATCAAAAATAACATACAGGGGGTGGCAAAATTATAGACCCCCCTTGCATATACAGTCAAAAATGTTTGTTTTATTTCCATGATAAACGATACTGATCTGCTAATGGTATGCGTACATGGAAGCACCCACGCACTACCCGGCCCCACCATCTTTCCCTTTCGTCTCTTGCTATTGGAGGAAAAACCTTGAGAAAACTGAAAAATTACTGTGGCATAATTATACACCCCGCTGGCAAAAAAGAGGTTTTATCTACTTTTACAGTATGCTGAACCTTCACTTTTAGCATTTTATTGTGATACTAACTTCTTTTTAACTTTTGCACTCTATTTTGAGTTTAATTGATGTTATTTTACTGCAAAACCTCAAGATGTGAGGCAATCTCTGGGTTTTCACCACTTTTGAGTGAAATTCAATCACAAATTCACTTGTTTCATGACCTAAATCCATTCCAATCTACGGGGGTATATGGTATTTCTCGAAATATTTCTATTAGAACCAAAGTTGAAATGGCTTTAATTCGATAACACAAGTAAATTATTTTGTTTGATTTGGAGATTTTTAGAATCTTGTATAGTGATATCCGAAAAATTTGCGATTACAGGTACAATTTTTACTTGTAAACCAAATCAAATAGTATCGTTGGAAAGAGCAGATCAAGATGTACTCGAAGCATACAAAAACTGGTACGAATCATGGCTTCTTGGAAAAATTAATCTTATACACAAAACATTCACTAACTGCAACAACCAGGAGAGAATGGTGATAACAGAAAATTGTTTACCGATTCTATAGCAAAAGTTCTGGGTGGTTCTTATTGAGCTTTCCAAAAAGGTACGATGCCACTAACATCATGGTCGTATGAAATTTCTACTTTGCATTTGTCTGTCTTGTATTAGTGGTATTGCGCTCATTACAACCACTCTCAGCTCGTTATTGCAGTCAGTGAATGTTTTGTGTATAAGATTAATTTTTCCAAGAAGCCATGATTCGTACCAGTTTTTGTATGCTTCGAGTGCATCTTGATCTGCTCTTTCCAACGATACTATTTGATGTGGTTTACAAGTAAAAATTGTACCTGTAATCGCAAATTTTTCGGATATCACTATACAAGATTCTAAAAATCCCCAAATCAAACAAAATAATTTACTTGTGTTATCGAATCAAAGCCATTTCAACTTTGGTTCTAATAGAAATATTCCCTAGACTGAAAGGATAGAGTCTAGAAACCGAAATTCATCTGTGTCTGTCTGTCGGTAACGCTGTCAAAATGGCCATTTTTTTGGCACAAGTGACCATTTTTTCGGCACAAACGGCCATTTTTTTACTAAAATTAACTAGGTAACTATGGTACAAATGAGCATGTAACTATGGCACAAACGGTCATTTTTTTGGTACAAACGACCACGTAACTATGGCACAGGTGACCATATAGCAACCATGGTACAAACAACTATTCCGGTGACTATGGCACAAATGACCATCTAAAGACTGATGTAAATGAACCCATAATAATCATCGGTAAAATGTCAATGAAATAACTATAATTCGGGTAGTGGTGTGAAACGGCTTACAAAAGCATTTAATTAGTGAGAGTCAGACCAAATGAGCAGTATGGATTTAAAGAAATCGTTTAAATTATTCATTATTGTAGGATTGATTGTGCAATGTTGTATCAATGAATATCTAATTTATTAATAGTTTAGAATTAATGCGCGAATTTAAGCATAAAATATTGATTAATAAAACTCAAATTTTATGAATAATATAATTCATATTTTTGTACGTACAAATAGCGCCAATATAATTACAAAAAAAATCGTATTCTTGTCTAATCTTATTGAGCGCTATTTATATTTATAAAAGCAAAAAAAAATAAAACAAAAACGACAAAAAAAATTAAATTTGTAAAATGCATTATCTTTACTTAGAGTGAGAATTCTCCAAATTAAGTTTTCTGCTCGCCTAAGATATACTGGTTATATTATCAATTTTGCGTATTACTTTTTTAATGTAGCTTTTTATGCTATTACATCCGTACAAGTATTGTATCAGTCTAGGGCTAAGTGAATCGCTTGACGATGAACGTTACTTGTTTCGAGAAATATCATATACCCCCGTAAATTGGAATGGACTTAGGTCATGAAAAAAGTGAATTTGTGTTTGAATTTCACTCAAAAGTGGTGAAAACCCAGAGATTGCCTCACATCTTGGGGTTTTGCAGTAAAATAACATCAATTAAACTCAAAATAGAGTGCAAAAGTTAAAAAGAAGTTAGTATCACAATAAAATGCTAAAAGTGAAGGTTCAGCATACTGTAAAAGTAGATAAAACCTCTTTTTTGCCAGCGGGGTGTATAATTATGCCACAGTAATTTTTCAGTTTTCTCAAGGTTTTTCCTCCAATAGCAAGAGACGAAAGGGAAAGATGGTGGGGCCGGGTAGTGCGTGGGTGCTTCCATGTACGCATACCATTAGCAGATCAGTATCGTTTATCATGGAAATAAAACAAACATTTTTGACTGTATATGCAAGGGGGGTCTATAATTTTGCCACCCCCTGTATATTTAGAGCATACAATATCGAAAAAAATCCGAAATGTTGAAGAAAATTCAGTAAATCCAACTAAAAATCTCCATAGGTCTTCGCGTAACAATCTTAGATGCAAAACAAGCGTCTTATTGTTATCGATCGATATTTTTTATTTGTGGAGCACATTATTTCTTTTTTCGTTGATTACAGTTTGAAATGGTAAGACAATGAGATAAATGATCATTCAAACTGTCAACAATAATACACATTGTATCAATCAAATATACAATCATAATATTCTTTTAGATAAAGAATGAGAAAGAAAAAAAAACATTATCATGCACCACGTTATTTTGCCATATGTATAGGTATTGGTGATAGCCAAAAGTAAAAGAATATTTAGTTAGTTTTATTATCGTCGACTATTGGTAATAGAGTGTAGGACTATTTGTGAAGTTTATCGATAGCAAAAAACAATGTTTTCAAAAAAATAGTAAGTTTAGTCCTACTAATACTCTAAAACTGAAAAAGGCTAAAAGGATATTTCTCTTTATTGCATTATTATTGGTGTTCTCTCAAAATTAATAAGAAATCATCATTTTGAAATAAATAAATAAAAAACAAAATAATACATAGATAAGATGTATTATATGTATACAAAAATGTATACCTTCATTACCTGTACAATGAGATAAATAATATAAGGAAAAGAGAAAAAGAATGAATAGAAAAACCATCATATTACTGTTTTTTGGACAATTAAAATTTTGTTTGCTGTGTTAAAGATTTTGATGTAAGCTAGTTCATCAATGCTATGATTATTGGTGACTGGTTTGTTCAGGCTGCTACTAACTTTGATACCATTGTAAAAAAATTAAGAAAAAACTTGTCTAGAATATAAAATCATATACTCACATAAAAGAGTATTCAATTTTGTTTTTTTTTGAGAATGCGATGCTAAGTGATTTAAAGATATATATATATATGGGTGAATCCGTGGGATTTCTACCACTTTGGTGGAAAAAGTTTTTTTTTCGATTTTGATATTCTAGTTAGACGTAACATCGTTGAAAAAGGTTAGATGTGATAGTAATAACCTTTTTTGGTACATAAAGTTTGGAGATCCAGATCATTTTTTAGGAACAATTCAATGTATTTTTAATTGGATATGTTGAGGGCCACAACTACGTTGCAGAACGATGAAATTTTCAACGTTTGTAGAGCTTTTAATTCTAAACATTTTGATAAAAAATGTTTTTCAAACAGCTGTTATTTTGTCGGAAATAGATTCAGAACACTGTGAGCAGTGAAAAACCAAAAGCTTGCAAAAAAAAAGATTTTTTGCGAAATTTTGATAAGTTGTTGTTCCGTTTCCTTCACTACTTATAGTATTTTGAATCTATTTCATACAAAATAAAAGCTTTTTGGGATTTTTTTTATCAAAATGCTTAGAATTAAAAGCTCTACAAAAGTTGAAGATTTCATCATTTTGAAACATAGTTGAGACCCTCAACATATCCAATTGCAAATACATTGAGTTGTTCCTAAAAGATGATCTGGATCTCCAAACTTTATGTACCAAAAAAAGTTTTTACTATAACCTCTAACCGTTTTCGACGATGTTACGCCTAACTAGAATATAAAAATCAAAAAAAAATTCTTTTTCCAAATTGGTAGAAACCCCGCGGATTCACCCATATATATTTATGGGGTTGGCCAGTCTGGTCGGATACTCCATTAATATTTTTTTGTAGTGTAAGGACAAAACATGCTATTGTTCGGATCATATGAGAGAGGATCATAGATAACCCTGGATTGGCCTGAACAACACCATGCTTTATTCCCTCGACTGAAAGGAGGGTCATACGGAATAAAATGCGTTTGTTTCTTTGTGTGTTTGCTTGAGGTCAAAAAAACATATAAGAGAGGTCAGTCTATTTGAAGACTTTTTGCTGTTTTGACGAAACTTTGCAACAGGTTATCGAGGGTCCTGAATCCGAATCCGAAGCCCATTTTTTTGGCCGAGGTTTCGTTGGTCGGTTTCCGACCAATCAGAAACGAATTTTCTTATTTTAAGACTTTTGGCTGTTTTAATCGAACTTAGCTGTAGGTTATCGAGGACTGCGGATCCGAATCCGAAGCCCATTTCTTTGGCCGAGGTTTCATTGGTCAGAAACCGGCCAATCAGAAACGAACTTTCTTATTTTAAGACTTCTGGTCGTTTGGATCGAACTTTACTATAAGTGATCGATGGTCCGGCATTCGAATCCGAAGTCACGTTTTTTGGACGAGCTTTTATTGGTCGATGTGAGGTTTCTCTTTGGGGATGTATATGGTGATGACTTCAGCCTTCGAAACTTTCGTAGGCTAAATGAAAATCGTATATAAATCTAAACTATCTAACGATAAGAAATCTCACGTCAAAACTGCCTACCGTACTTTGAAATAATTGAATAATAATAATATATGTATATTTATAAATCCAATCTGATCTTTATTGATGAATATCAATAATCACATATATATATATATATATAATGTTGAAAACGATGTTGATCAGTAATAATAATGAGCAACGATAATAATAGAAAATAATAATAATAACTAATAATAACAAAAGAAAAACGATGATAACAAGAGAAAAACAACAATGACCAGAATAACGAGAGAAAAACAAGATCATATATATAAAAACAAAAAACATAATAGAAAAAATAAAATGACGCAATATGGAATAGATCATCATGATCTCATGATGATCAATGGAACATATACATATACGACAGGAAATAAAAAAAACATATATGTATATAATGCACTGGACATAAGTTAGCGTCATAATGTGACATTTGGTGACGCTAACACCTCCCCCTTTCCATCGAAGAGATCCATCCTGGCATCTGCTCACTCTATTGAGTGAGCTGATAGGACAATCAGATCAACAATCAAGGGAAAAGTTGAAAGCAATCACCAAATGTAAATGAACATAACAAAAGTTTGCGAAAGAAAACTAACAATAGTGTTAATACAAAAACAAACACTAACAAAAGAAAAAAAACAGCTCACGAATGTTCGTGTGAAATCCAATTATAGTAACTCTGTTCATCAAAATCCGTAAAATTTAGTATTTGTTCAGCATGTTGTTGGTGAAGTTGATTATTGAATTGTATACATAATTGGTGACGACGAATTTCAGGAAGACGACCATACTTTATGTTTTTATATTTAAAATATGTTTTGAGATCTTGTAATTTTCATATACGTGCTATTGGTCGAATAACAGTTTGAATTGCTTGTCTTTTTTTCTGCTTCTCATGTCGTCGTTTGTTACGGCGAGCGATTGCTGCACGTGATCGAGAATGTGAAAGAGATGTTTCATCGTTTTTTGAAGAACTAATATGTCGAAGTATTGTTGAATGATGTTCCATAAAAAAGGTAGATGATTTATGTGGATATGCATCCCATCATGATTAAGTTGATCAACGGTTATAGGAAGATCAACAATAGTAAAGTTTTTACGAGTTGCTAAGTCTTTGAGAAGAGTATTATAATTGTTTATATTTAATAATAATGTAGAAATCGATGAAAATAAGAAAGATGGTTTTAAGCAAGGAAAAACAGAACTTATAGAAATATCTGTTTGATGTTTAAGATGAGTATGATGAGAACGAATTAGATCAATAAGATTATCCACTTGAGCTATGACTTCTGATGCTGAATTATTACGAATAGAATTAGTTCCAATGAGAAAGAAAACACCAGAACATGAAGATAAGAGAGAAGACATAGATGAAGCAATAATAATGGAAGTAGCACACAATTGAGTGTTAGACTGATTTACCCACTGTAAACCCGAAATAGCTTTAGTTATGAGTTTGTAAGA
>CAJNOP010004499.1:0-10387 GCA_905250075.1 Rotaria sp. Silwood1 | reverse complement strand
CACCCACACCCACACCCACATCCACATCCACACCCACCCACACCCACACACACACCCACCCACCCACCCACACCCACACCCACTCTCGTCACGTTGACATTGGAAATAATATTCCAAATATTGTATTTAATTCTGTTACTCATTGGAAATAACGGGACAAATATGCATTTAAACATGAATTTTTCAATCGACTTGCTCGAGCTTTTCTATTTCTTAAATATTTATCGTTTTGGAATATTAAACCACCAATTTTGAAAATTCCCAAATATCGTCTTTGCCATAGACTGGTGCTCAATTATAGAATATCCTCATCTTATTCTCCTTTAATGTCAGTTTAATTTTGTGCTGATATTATCTGAATAAAAATCTTTGATGTATATTATAAATTTTTTTTTTCTTACAAAATCAACTATAATACAAAAAATGAGAGCCGTCTATGAAGACAAAATCTTCTATGAAAACTGAGTTGTTGTGAAAAATAATTGCTAATATAATCTTATATGTTATCATTCTCAAGATATCGTAGTGTTCAATAATAACTATGGTTTGAATCCTCAAAAATGGCATCATAACACAAAAGGAAGTCCATCGATCATGATCTATATAGACGTTGACTTGATATTTTCTTCAATCGAATAAAACACATATTATGTTAAAATGAAAATATTTGATATTATGTTTCACTTTCTAAAATATTGGCAGTGAAAATCTATTATCTTCGTATATCAAAATGATTAACTTTTTCTTCTATTTGATAAAGGTCATCGTTATAGAAGAATAATTCAGCAAAAGATATTCTTACAAGAAAACAAGAACAAATCAATTCGTCTAGATGTGGAATATGATAATACAGCGACTACTTTTTTCTTGAACACTTTTGTTAATAAAAAAAGCACACTCTTCTCCACAAAACGACAAAGAATCAGGAAGAAACATTTTGTTTTCGGCTAACTCTGTGATTTATAAAACATGAAAGAAATGCTAGACTAGAAAAATTGATAAATATTTATTTAAAAAGTGTAGATCTATGTAGTTTAAATACACAATAAATATAATGAATTATTTCTTTTTCTTCAATTGATATTAAACAAATTATTCTTAAAATAAAACCAATACCAAAACTTGAGGGTGTGGGTGTAGGTGTGGATGTGGGTGTGGGTGGGTGTGGGTGTGGGGTGTGGGTGTGAGTGTGGATAAACAGAAGAGCAACACCCACACCCCACACCCACACCCACACACCCACACCCACACTTACACCCACACCCACACTTACACCCGCACCCCACACCCTAGAGGTAGAAAGATGTCTTCGGTGAGAAGATATCTACAACCACATAACATATAGTTAATATTTAAATTTCTCCTAACGCTTGAGTGTAGACGTGGGACATCTAATCCTACTCATCCATACCGATATCCAGCATCGATACTTACACGTAAGCCCTCTTCGAGAAGAAACGTTTTCTATATTTTTTTTATAGAGCATTATGGAACTTTATTAAAGACTAATCATTTCATAATCGTCAAGTGTGAAATAGGATGAAATATAAATGTTAATATATTGTTAGAAAAATTTTATGTAGGGTGGAGAAGGTAAATTAGGATCAGTATAACTATAAATAGCTGCTTGTTTAAATGGGCATGGTGTTTCACGCCATAAATAACGAATACCAAATAGTTGTTGTCCAACACAGGCATTTGATATAGTTAATGTTATGGTCAAATCATTTTTACTGGATATAGGTGCAGGGTCCCAGACTGTATCATCTTTACATTTAGAACCGTGACAACAAATTTCAAATCCATTTCGATTACGTAATTCAATATTTTCTGCAGCAGTATAAGTGATATTAATAGATTTGCTACCGGGCAAATAGCTAACACTTGAAACAATAGGACCTTGAAATTCTACTGATTGATTATAAGCAACTGCTAGACCTGAACGTGATAATCGATAGGCAACATCTAATTTAGTTCGGGGATGAATACTAAAAGTATATATATATATATATATAACCACCTATTTAAGAACATATTTTACTCTTGAAGTAAACTTACTCAAAAGGATCATCACGTAGATCTAAAGTGACAGCCATAAATACTTTAGGAACGACATTATTTGGCACATAGCCGACATCAAATGTTTGATGCCATCGAATAAGTGGAAAACCACCAACTGTTGTACTTTCATTGGAGAATGTTGATAACTACAGCGATCAGAATTGTTACTTTTTCATTCACATAAAAAGAAAATAAACGTACTTGAACAAAACCGAATGGAAAGTAACTATCGGTTAAATAATTTGTACGCTCATTCCATGTTTGTCTCCAATATTGAATCATTTTCGAAAATGTACAAGAATATTTATCTGTATTATAATTAGAATTGGATTCACCTAAATAGCTTAAAAATGGAATCATAAGTAAGTTATATATGTCATATTACCTTGATACCAAATAACACCATAAATAACCATACGTGTAAATGGATAAATCATTGCATTGAATAATTGAGAATGATCATTTGGTAACATTTTAGAAGTTTTGTCATTGGAATATAATGATATTGCCGTGCTTCTATATGCAAATATACAAATTTTCAACTGAATAAAGGATCTTTTCAAGCCTACGATAAAATACCACAAGCATGTAGAGGTTCTGGTGGCATCCATTTTTCAATAATTGTGCCACCCCAACTAGTAGCAATGAGTCCAATGGGTCGACCACCTAATGCTTCATGGATCATACGACCATAAAGCCAACATACAGCTGACATATAACTATATGATGGTCCGCCAATACTTTCTGGTGATGCAATAGACCAATTTTCAACGATATCTATTAATTCTTCTACAGGTGTGTCTGATGCTTCCAATGCTGCGGTAAATACTCGAATTTTAGGATATTTCCCAGCATTAATTATTTCTTGTGTTGCATTAAAAATATCTATTACTGTCATTTGCATATTTGATTGTCCTGAACATATCCATACATCGCCAAATAATACATCATGAAGTGTTATAGTAACAAGTGTATCATTATCTAATGGTTGTGTAACTTGAATATTATATGGTCCTTCATCAGAAACTGGATCAAGTGATATTGACCAAATACTTTCACCTATATTATTTGCTGGTTCTACTCGACTAATACTTGTATAAGTTTTAGTATTTATTTGAAGTGTAGTTAACTTGTTTGCACTTCCAAAACCCCAAATCACAGCTCGATGTGGCGCTCGTTGTAATACCATATGATCTTGAATATAGTTGGCAAAACGAAAAGCTCCATCACCTATTATTGCATAACTTTCTTTTTATATATTAAAAGATACGTTTTCAGTACTTACTGCATGAAATAGAAATGAAAAAAAATAATGATAACAATACAAAAACATCCATCATTTCAAATATTGTGTTTGTGTGAATTTTAATAGATATAATAGTAGGAATGTTATATGAATATCTTATTATCTATTGTGGTGAAGTTAAACAAAGCTTATGTGAACACAAGAGAAAAATCTTATGTATTAATAAACATTCTGATTTGTTCAATATTTCAGCATTCTATAAAGAATTCTTTACCATAGTACTTGTTGTTGGTCTGACTTACCCAAATACGACGCTATATATGTATTCGACAATCACCTTTCAGTAGTAATATTTCATATTTTCTACATGATTTATATTAACTGTAGTTTAATTGACAAAGAGAGCATTTCTATACTAAATAAACACACGTAAACTGTGTGAAATATTTTTAATATGCTGCTCCTTCTGTTAGAATCAAAAAGTGTCTTCTGTAGTACAAAAGTATGCATATTATTTGCAGCAAAGGAGTTAGTCAAATCATTATTTAATTAATTGCTGTTTTACTGCAATAGAGATCTACTATCACAGTTCTTTTTGTTGTGAAGTCGTTCATTACTATCTAACCAAAAAACAGAAAATACTCAAACAATAGGAAAGAAAAGAACTAGGATAGATAGATTGGAAGATTTCTAGAAATTCTGGAATACACTGATAATCTCTTTCACAGAGCGTTACAGTGGGAATTGTAATACTATACGAGCATATTCACAATATGGCGATGCAAGACAACTGGACAGATGCTTCTTTGCCGCTGAAACTATACTTAACATTATACAGTTAAAACAATGATACATTGTCCAAAACGCTTGTTTATCGAAATGAATGATTTGGAAGAAGTAAAAATAAAATTTGTGCCCTTGTCGTTTAAATTGATGATTATCTATGATTTGATCTGTAGTAAACGACCATTTGTTTACAAAAATACTATTCAATAGGAGATTATCTGTGATAAACGAGCATTGTTCTAGTTGTCAACTCCCAGTATAATACTTTTCTTTGTGGTAATGAAGAATAATAATGTTCTATTCTTACCGATATGCAATCAAATCAATGACAAGTTTTCATTCTATTTTCAAAAAGAAGAAGTACTTCATTTCGAGCAGACCGTAATACCTATCTAAATAATTGAAAATTCTATATATTGGAACTCGGAATATGTGACAAAGTCAAACTATAAAATTCAGTCGGTTTGTATCTTTTTAAAGATATGAAGCTAAATAGCCATAATAACAAATGACGAGTGTTAGTGTGCCTACAGACACATTTGAATACTGAAAAGTTCTTCCATCACATTCAAGCAATTATCATAGCAAAAATAATTCTTCTGTCTACGCCACTGACTTTCTTATTTCAGAATCGCAGGGTGGGGGCGCATGGCAGTCTCCAAAGATCCATGAACTATTCTCGGCTCTGTCTACATATCGTGGCTATCTTTTTTACACATTCAAAGCAGACTTATAGATGAGTATATCCACATCACCGAAAGATGTGACTGCGACTATTGCTCTCAAACACACTAATACTCATTATATACATATAATGCCTCTATGCTTACAGTCGTATACGTCTAATACCTCGATGGCTATAACCTTACACGTACATACCTTTAATACCTCTATAGATATTGCTTTATACCTTTATAGGATTATGAATATGTGTGTGCTAAAGATACATCTTTTTTCGATTTTGTCGCAAATTTAAATTTCTCATCAACTCTAAAATAACTGAACCTTGTGCAAAATACCTGTTTAAATGTTGTTTTGAAAGGGCATGGGTTTTATTTTATTTAGATAAATATTACAACTTGCTTGAAGCTTTGTACGTCTTTTATTTAGCAATGCAATGAAACTTTCTCATTTATTCGATTAAATATCCGTAAAAAAAGTTTGCGCATTCTTTTGTAACATATTCATTGTTTTTAACTGGTTTTTGAATACTCTGTTCAGATGATCTAAAATCTGTTGATTGATTATGGACAGTTTATTTGTCTTTTATCGAATAAATACTGTACTGAAATCTTTTCCAATTCTCTGAACTCGAAATCTAGAGAACTCTGAATATCTACTGTAAAACTTGAAGCTAGTCACAGCCATCAAAGTGTGGTTTCTTAAAATAAATAGATGAATTAATATGGAATATGAAAAGTTCTCCAGAAACAAGAAGTATAGATGAAATATCAGTACTTCCTATCCATTATCCATGAGTTGCCTAATTCAAATTCCAATATAAACGAAATGTGTGAGTGAATTATTGATGAGATATCAACTTCTACATACACATTACCCACCATAGACCCAAATTTTTCATTCCTTTATTTAGTGACTTCGAATACTATTTATATGATTATCAATAAAAAAAAGAGATTTTGCAATAGACAATATTTAAATAAAATAGAATAATGTTCAAAGTCCAATAAATCTGAGGCTACAATATCAGGTCAACACCAAGAATATTTTCTTATTGTATTGTCTCGAGCTAAAATAGAGATACAATGTCAATCAACCAATCTATCTTTGGAAAGCTTGACTCCTGGTCTCACTTGAGTAAAGTTTTCATTATCAACGGACGAGTCTTCGTTAAGTTATGACGTATAATATACTGCTTGCCCACTGAAATAACATATTTCATGCAAATTTGTACCTAAGCTCAACTGTTCGAACTTAAGATTTCATTGCAGACCACATAAGTATGGACTAACCTATGGTAGAGTTTTCATAATAATAGCCTATAGAGAACCCAGGTCGAAATAGCTATGTCGGATCCTGTCAGACAGGTTTTAAATCCGTTGACATATGGCTAATCGGATTCGGTCGTTTACTTTTTGTCGGATTCCGATGCTATCCACTGTTTTCCTTTGATATTCGCTGACCGGATTCATCGAGTTCCGACTAAATTCATGCATTCGGAACTGGTCAGATCCGATCTTAGGATCTGTTCGCTTCCGATGGGATTCAGGGGAATCTGATATCGAGAAATGGCCGGAATTTGTGGTTTCACATGACACCGGATTCCATGATAAAACCGATCAATCACTGGTATCGGAACTTGTCGGATTATAGAAAAATACAGAAATTCCATTGATCGGATTTTTCACATCGGATAGCATAGAACCGACAGGAATTAGTTACTGGCACATATCGGAAATAATCCGCAAACTAACGTACGCGATTCAGCAAAATGGCTAGGGCTCTGTAGAAGAAACAATATCATCGCTCTCTTCTTTTCCATTGTCATTCAAGTTTTTCTCATATTCCTTGCAAAAAAAAATTGAATAGCGACGAAATCTATACTTTGAATAATCATCCAATAAACTTTTGCCGTTCAGTTTTACACATACATATCTCTTACAAAAGCGTTTTCATTCATATTTCAACTAAAGTTCTAATATGTTCCCGAGGTTCATCCTATGTTAAATGATTCGTTTCCATAATACAGAAATATTTTCCACGTAACCGGATTCATGAATTAGAATATATTCTGACAGATCAATTAGCTAATAAATTAATTAGATATACCACTTTTTATAAATTTCCAACAATAAAATAAAAAATCTGGAAATCCGATTTCGTCCAGATTTCATTCACCGTTTTGTTTTACAGATATCGATCTATCTAAAGAAGTCTCTACTTTCATATATCAAGTGAATTCTGCAATGTTGTTTAATTAAGTTCTATACATTAGAAACGATCTTAGCACAAGTATTGTGCGATTTTAAGAAGGATCGTGGTATATACATTGTTGGATTCCAGGAATAATCCCAGTTGAAACAGTAGAATTCGTTTAAACTCTTGATGATATCCGGGTGCAGTCGTTAGAAATATTGATAGTATCCTAGTGAAATCTGTACAAAATTTCGATTCAATCCTGGAAAAACCTATAAATCTTGATGAAATCCTTGTGAAATCTTCAGAAATCTCAATGAAACCCTTGATAAATCGTTCGAAATCTTGATGAAATCCTTGAAAAATCTTTAGATATCTTGTGGAAAATGGGCTCAACTTCTCAGAAATCTCTAGTAAATCTTTGGAAATTTTGAGAATGCTTGAATGAAATCTGTGTGAAATATTGATTGAATCCTCGTGCAATGGAAACAGATTCAGTCAACTTCTGATGAAATCCGACTGTATTCTGTCGGAACCTTAAGTTATCAGGCGTTTCTCTGTGAAAGAATCCTCGTTACGGCATTATCTGACAAGCAGTTGCGACAGAAACCGAACGGATCCTTTCCGACGTAATCCGGTCCGGAATCCGTTAGCTAGGAATCCTGTGAAATACGGTTGGATTCCGATCGGATTTAGTTGGGAATCCGGCGAATTCCTATGTGATCCGATATCGAATTCGACAGTTTCCGGTAGGATCTACAGGTGAGATTGAATGACCTGGGAAGTAGAAATTCATTTCAACCCTTACTAAGACAGTTTTCATCTAGGGATGCGACTTTTGTTGTCTACTGTATATATTTTCTAATTGCAACCGCACGAAGCACAAAGTTAATTGAAAAGAAAAAGAAAAACATATCCAAAACGAAGTATATGCGATGATATGTACATCAATGGGAAAACTGTCAACCTGATGAGACAGTCTTTCTCCATTGATTCATATAAACATAGGTTAGTTGATAAAAATCAAGTAACTTTTTCAGTGAAAAATACAGAGTGTGGGCATGTGTGTATGAGTGTGAATGAATAGAATACTTGCATCGATACCCACACCTCACACCCACACACCTCACACCCACACCTCACACCCACACCCACACCCCATAAAAGAACAAAAAAGTTTGAATCAACTATTATGTGAACATCAGAAATTTTTCGACGAATATCTTCGAACATGCATTTCTTTTCATTCAAAAGTGAAGGTGCACCGTTTGATAGAGAATATTAATGATCTTTTTTGTAAAACTCATGAATTAAAAGTAATTTCAATCAGTTCAGAAACTCTGGAGTGTCTTAAGAAAACACTAAAATGTATTGAGATAGAATTCGATTGCACAAATAGATCATTTGAAAATTTAAATTCCCAATTTTCTACAAATGATAATTCACATAAGGGTGTCAATAATAATCTTAGTACCTTTTTACCTTCAGTCGAACAAATAAAAATAAATAGGAGTGATAAAGCCGAGCACATTACGAATATACTTCGGTGCAATCGATGGATTATCATATTAGGTGATCCAGGTAGTGCAAAAACTAGTCTCCTTCGATGGATTACACGTGTTTTTGCTGAATCAATTCTTAATGGTCAAGAACGAGTAGCTTTAGAAGGAGATGATTCTATTCCAGTTCGTATTCCTATTTTGATTCGAATTGGTGAATTTGCAATGTGGCTTAAGCAATATCCAACAAAGACAGTCATAGATTATATTGGAGAGCATACCTGGGATTCAAAACGTTATTGTCATGATGATAATAAAAATGTGTTGAAAGAATTGATAGCTCATGCTCATAATTTGATTCTTTTAGATGGACTTGATGAGATTACTGATGTTAGGGAAAAAAGAGAAATTGTTGATCTTGTTAGGAAATTTGTTGATGAATATGTGCGTGGACCTGACTTTATTTCGGCATTCGATGATAGAATGTTTTAGGGGACATCGTTAGATTATCGTTATCATCAAATTATTGAAACCAAGCCACCGAGTATACTTGGTGGTAATCAGATAATTATTACGAGTCGTATTATCGGTTATCAGCTGCATCCACTTGTTGGTACTTTCATCTGTCACTATGCATTTTTATTAATGAATTACAATGAAACAAAGGAATTTGTCAAAAAATGGTTGTTCGAAGTCGATAAAAGTCTATTTAAAATTTTGTTGAATGAAGGAATTAATCTTGATCGAGAATTAGTAAAAGTTCTATCGAAGAGACGATATAATGTATTGAAAGCATTGCTAAAAAATAGTTCAGAATTATTATCAAATCCTTCTTTATTATCTTTGATTTGCAAATTTACTTTTCAATCATTCGATAAATTTAACCCTAAATTTCGAGTCGAAGTTTATGATCATGCCGTTCAAGTAGCACTACATTCTTGGAAAAATCATGAATCGAAAATTCCAGAGAGAGTACTTATTAATTTTTGGATCGCTGTTGCTTGTTATCTTCATTTAAATTCACCATCTGGTCTTATAGATGAGTACGATATTAAACAGCTATGCTTTTCAACCTTAAAACAACGAGGTATATCATGTGATCGTAAAACGTTACGTGAATACGTCTGTAAGTTGATATCGATAGTTGACTTTAACATTGGAATTTTTGCTGAACGAGGTTTACAAACATTTGGATTTCTTCATTTATCATTTCAAGATTATTTTGTTGCACAGTCACTTGTAAATGGTTCGCCTGATGAGGTTGCAAAACGTATTCTTACAATCACTGTTCATCCTCGTTTTCATCAATCACTTCTTCTTGCTATTGGTTGGATTAGTTGGGAATGGTCATCTGATGATTATGATACGTTTTGTAATTTACTTATTACTTTATCTACACAATATTCAATTCCATTTGGAACAGTTCTTTTTTTCGATGCTCTCAATGATATACAAAGATTACCATCAAACTCAGTTATCTTTATCGCACTTAACACTTTACTTGATCATCCCCATTATCCAAGTAGAACGACATATTTAATAACGAGTCTATTGAAACTACATGAAAATATTATTATACCATGGATGCAAACACAATTGAAAGATGAAAAACGTCTCTCTAACTTTTGTCAATGTTTATTGCAGAATACTAAGGAACCTAATGATAAAATTCAAACCAAGCAGAAATCAATGCCATCTGCTGTTTATCAACAACTGTGGTTATTACACAAAATTAGTGAATCAGCTGAATTGATCATCGATCAAACCTTACGAATAATAATGAGATCAACTAATATATCTGATCAAATCTTTAACAAAGATTTATCTTTGTATTTATTATCAAATAACATTTCTATATCTCATATTCATCCTTTAATTATTTCTGTCATTATTGCCGTATGCGATGGAGTATGTCTTA
>CAJNOP010004498.1:0-10387 GCA_905250075.1 Rotaria sp. Silwood1 | reverse complement strand
TGTTCACCTTGGATGATAGAAATCGAACAGATTGAAACGATGAGAACTCATAAAAGCAACGTCGTTGATTGTTTCATCACTACCAAACGTTGAATGCCTTAGAATGAATCGGTAAAAAGTACTCAACAACGATAAGTAATGTTCGTTATACTGTTGATTTGTCGTACGATAAACCGGATACTTTTTAAATGATGAGTTGTTTATGGACAGATATGAATAGACTCATGATTGTTGAGTTGATTTATGCATATATGATACCTAAGATGAAATTAAAAATGCTTACTTAATCATCTAACGCAAATAAACTCTTATTTTCATTCAATAGGAAAACAAATATTGATGAAGAAACTTGCTTTGATGTTATTTATGTTCGACGAAGCATGAAATTCAGGGTCCGTAAGTTCTACTTGAGTTACAAGTGCTTTGAGCTTCGTATTAATATAGATGTATGTATAAAGAGAATGCAGCGCCTGTGACAATCGGCATACTGCTTATTCAATTACTTCACACCACCAAGTCTTTCAATCATACAGATCACAAACTTATAAAATCGAACTTTATTTTATGTCGAACAGTAAATATTTACACCGTGATTTTCTTTTTCGTTCCACATATCCTAAAGTGATTGAAGTATCCAATGGAATCAAATAAGTTTGTATCTCTGTTTGTAACAAGGATCGAATGATTGGAAAACTCTGAAAAAAAGTTGAGACTACAGCGAGGACTTGTCAGATATTACAATAGCAACTCTAATTGGCATGATGTTCTTAGGAAAGTTTTGAGGGTGTACGTATATGGAAATATGTAGAGCTACCACAATACTACGAATATTTCATTTTTGCCGATAAAAATTATAAAATGACAAGCATCAGTACACATACTTCAGCACGAAGAAGTGCGTGGATGTGTGGAAGCTGCGAGTCTCATCAGGTGGCTTAGTATTTCTCTCGCAAGTCAAAATTTTGGCGAAAAATTGATCATGTCAATTCTAGTGAGTTCAGAGTTATGTACTTAAATTGAATAAATAATTTAGCTGATAATGTTGGTTAGAATCTAATATAATTCAAATATTATCTTGATTAAAGAAATCGCTGGTAGGACATTGTGAGTATGTGTTCACATACTCTATATGCCTCTGGTCGACGTCAATCGTTGCGTCGCAAATAGTGTTCTATACTTTTCTTTCACTATTAATCATCGCAACAGAACATTTACGTTCATTTTTGTTTTCGTGCATGATATTATACAGCAATGATATTGATATTTATCAACGAAATTATTGAGTTAAAGAAAATTGAAAACTTTCATTCACTTCCTTCCTATTTTCAGTTCCATCTGAAACAGGAATCCATCAACATTTATAACAAATATTGCTTTTTAATTGCATAGACATCATGACCATATTGATAGACATTTTTATAGTAAATTTATATTGCTGATAACACTAAGCAATCTTTCATGTGTGCTATAATTAGACTTACAAGTGACCAATGCTCGTCAAAATGGGAAGTGTCTATTATATTTTATGACAAATTGTTATTTTATATTTCAACAATGAATAAAACGAAAAAAAATGCATAGGGAGAACACATTGAGCATGCCATTATAAGATTGGATTATACAAAAAACAAAATTTAAGATCAAAGCAAAGAAAAAATACGAATGTATGCATACAATCAACAATTGTTCATCAACAAAAAAGCTCAACGAAAAGAAGACAGTAAATTCTTGAAATAAAAAATAAATAAATAAATAGAATAGAATTTTCCATGACTAATGATCACTTGAAAAGTTCAGAAAGTGTAAGCAGCCCTGTTAGAAGTTGTCATTTCTTGATTAGTATGATTACCGAAACGAATAGTTCAAAATTTCAAATGAGTTATATTATGATTGGAACTGAATATTCTTTGTGACCTCCCTCAAGAACCAAAACTGAACATACCATTTGTCGCCGCACTTAAACCAAGATTTAGAACCGCTTTCGCTACTTGTATGCCTATCTTTTTGGCTCCCCGTTTTTTGTCAACTACCGAAGAATTATACTGCTGAGCAGAAGATAAATTTGGTTGGTAACCAGTTCGGACATTTTCTCCTAAAACAAGAGTCATATTATGATGGCACCCTCTTTTACGTAGATGCTTAAACTTTTCATACCTGATTTTTTGCCAAGCATTGATTGCTTCGTCCAAGCTGTATTAAAAGCTTCATCTAAATCATTGTCATCGTCCGTATCAAACACTGTGCTAGCCCGATCTGAATATGAAGTTTCATTCGAAAGAGTCACCAAATCAACTGGATTCTTATATAGAATTTCATTCAAATCAAGCATCGAACCATTCCTATTTCTATATGGAATTTGATTTTGCTGAACCATCAAGTTAGCCATGTTAACATATGGATTCTGATTCGAGTCATCGTAGTGATTAACAAATGAGTTATTCATGTTCCAATATGAAGCTTGATCAGGGTAAATGTATTGGTACGAATATTGATTCGGCGACTGTACGTAACTGAACATTTGCCAGTGAAAGTATGGTCCTATTGAAAGAGATTTCAATATAATTTTATTAGTATTCATGAGTTCACATTTTTTTTGTTGAAGCAAAAGGAACAATTCGAACGTCTACAAACATTATTGGTACCTACCTTGAGTATATTGCATCTTGCAGTTGAAATGTAGAATGATGTTGTCTACTCGTCTCCTATTTTTATGTAGTCGTCGGTGAAGAAATTTCCAATGATCTAATTCCAATTAACAAAAATTTTCTTCATTGAGATTTTATCCGCACGAATAAAATCATTCACATGAGTCAGTAAAAATCGATGTTACCTTTCGTCGTTTTGACTATGAATAGCGGAAGAGATAACAACAAATGATAATATTCGAAAACATATGCCTGTGACATTTATTATGGTTGTTTCGTCCATATAGAAACCCACGTATAATTAACCTGCATCGATAATGTACTACATCTGTTTACTAATAACATTACATGAATAGAAATTTGAAATAACGTACAACCGTGAAGCAATATAGGCACAGGCAGGTTTTTGCTTCTTGATGTTTTTACAATGTTTTCGAAATTCATAACAGAGAGCTCTTTGGTCATGTCATGAATTATAGACAAAAGTACGATTGCTTTTTAAAGTCGCATGTACAAGTAACTTACATAAAATTGTGTAGACCTTTGTTGCATATCGAATAACAAATCTGTAGCGAATCGAGAAATCTATGATATTCTTAGAACCTGAATTTCGGATTAATGGAATTCCACTTTCATCCGTCTTTTTTACTCTCACTTTTTCGTAACTGAGGTGGATGTGGAATGTGGTCGACCATGAGAAGAAGACTTACACCACCATCCACACCTACGCACACCCAGTCTCCCACGTCCACTGTTACACGTTCTATTATCATACAGTTCAGTCATTTAACTCCGCTCTCGTTAAACAACACTGTTAATATAACAATGAACGATTTTGAATCATTCCTTACATTTTTGCCTAGGTTAATGCATCTTCGACTTCTATTGAACAAATTCGAATTCCAGTTCATTCTTCGTGTATTCTATAATTCAGAGAGAACTATGATAGAATCACTGATTGCATCACTTCGAACATCGTTGAGGCTCGAAATAAAAATACTGGTTTATTAAATGGGAGTATGGAAACAACGCAGATAATCAGAAAATTTATTTCTATTCAATCCCAATTGTCAAATATAACTTTGATGATCTTAATCAACAAAGTACAATCCTACATTTCACATCGAATACCACTGGTCACAATGCAACAATCGTCGTCAATATTCATCGATTATCATTAGATTTGAGGCAAACAATGAATAAAAGCTTTCGACAAAAGGTAACTGTTATTTTACAATTTTAAATCGATTATTTTTTCTTGAACAAATAATTTTTTCCGAAGAAAGTCGATAGATTTATTATTTAAGTCCAAATATAATTTCTGCTACACACTTTTCTTAGACTCATACTGATTACTACTAGTTTCTATGCTTGTTCATTGTATAAGACTGTAATTAATGTTAAAAGTACTCTTCATCGTTGCTGATATTTCTCGAAAAGGTTTCAACAAAATTTATGAATCTATCAGAATAGATTGAACTCGAATAGGGTGGTTTCATTGTATTTGGATCTATATGAGTAGAAGAAGAAGGTATACGCAATTAGAAATTTATGGATACATAAGATGAATACAACAAATCGAATTTGTTAGATTCACGAAATTCATTTCAAATGGCATCTGCCCTATGTTTATATGACTTAATATATTTGTTATCTGAGTCTATTTGTGAAATACCTTCAAACCAAATCTTCACTCATAAAAGATAAAATAATCTGTTTATCTCATATGCGATTGGATACTTGATACAATTAGAAAAAAATCGTGACTCTATTATAGTGGTGGTTTTTTTCTCTCTCAATCTTTACTAATTCGAATATGTGAAGATCAAACAATTAAATAGTCAACCGAGTGCAAACCAAATCGAATGGTTCGAAATCGAATTGAGTGGATTCATCAATGAAATCCTTGAAGTTTCCATTTTTTTAATATAAGGTACTGTTTATACTTGAAGAAATCTTTAAAAACGGTTTCAACTTTTTCTTTTTTATTGACCATGACTACACATGCTGATTTTACCTGTCCATATGATCGGAAAATAGTATTTGTTTAACGAATGAGTTTTTAGCAATGAAATCCGAAAAAAATAATGAAAAATTGTATTTGAATCGATTCGTAGTTTTTTAGATATCAATGAGGAAATATTTACTTGACCATGCCATACATTGTGAACAAGTGGAAAAACTATCCATGGGATATCATATATGTCTTTTTTGGTTGAAAATGATTCAAATTTATTCTTTTGATAATTGCACAAACCTCTAGAGTGAGATATTGATCAGATTTGTTGACACAAAGTCTCTTCATCATCAGATGTGATTATTGTAATCACAATAAAGTCTAAGTTAGACATTAGAATTTTTCGTCACATTCGAAGCTTGTTTATAGAATTCGATGTACAGGTACAGTATATCATGGACAGTTAATGCTCAAATCGGCCATTATTCAATGTATTCAATTTGATTGCGGTTAGAGGTTTGAGTTTATTCTTTTAAATAGCTTTTGTTTGTAAGATACAGAGAGTGCTCAAAGAGAATTGAAATGAGAACCAAAAGTGTTTTTTCCCTGCCGAAATATGTCTCCTGTTGCGATTTTCGATCAATTACTCGAATCTGACACAAAACATTGGATTCGAGTGATATGACATCGAAAGTTCTCAGAATTAAATAAAATGAAGTAAAATATAAATTCGTTAAGCTTACAAAAACAAATTGCAGGATAACATATACAATTCGAGATTAACAATGAAATATGAATCAATAATGATAGTGCGTTGCTTTTCATCAGAAAGCTTTCACACATTGGCTAGCATGCCAATTATAATGTTCTCGCATCTTTTTTTCGTTAATCTCCATATGAAACTTCGACGATAGCCACCGGTCTATCAGGTTTTAACAGATTGGTACGAACAAAACTTGGATAGAGTGTCAGTTCTACTAATCCAGTTGCATTCGTACACAACTCTCGAATGATATTGATGTAGGCTACTGTTGTTGTGTTGTGTAATCCACCACGCACTATATCTTCGGCCAGTGGAGCATTGAAATGTAATAGTTCTTCATGCATTCGAGATGGAACAGATGTAGCTCGCAACCGAGACTCGCTTCTCGGATAGTATCAATGCCAGGTGTTAGACTCCATTCGATTTCACCTTTTCCAATATGACGTGATTCAACAGATGCTTGCCAAGGTAGACCATATTGTAAACCAATCTTGTTTAACTCTCTGACGAATTTCACAAAATTCAATCGTTGTTCATCAATAGGCATTGGTCGACCTTGTTCGAAATACAACATCAATGTTCGAGGTGGAAGCATTGTCGACAGTTGAGCAGAAAAATCGTAGTCTAGATGACTTCGAGCGCCATCTTCTTCTTCCTTTTTCAGATCGAGTTGACGAATTTTGACCAGTGCAACGTCGAATAATATCGAGACAATCTTAAGATTCGAATATTTCTTCCCAAAAGAAAATTGCTGATCGTAATGGTTTATTGCCAAACTATTCATAAGCAGCTGTCATGAATCTCAGCTTATTGTTGTGAGTCTTTTCTGATCCAGTCAGATACACTTGTGCATTGGGCAACTCTTGTGCCCATAGCCTTGACCATGAGAATGCGGCTGAGTGATGAGTTTGAAAAGATATCCGGTCATCGTGGAACAATCACATTACCTATACGAAATCGAATAAAGTATTCGCCACGTCTTTCGCGCATACCTTTGAATTTTGGATTGGATACACCTAACATCGCCAAATTCTGACGAATGTTTCGCGCATCATCAGTAATCCCATTATTGTGAATGCCTTCGAAGTGCAATGTGAGACTCTAGACTTCAATGTTGAAGAAACAAGTTAGAATGAACGGAATGAATGATGTGTCAACATCACTACTCCATAGACCACTCACTACTCTAGCGCCCTAGGAATTGACAAGATTTTGCTCGTCTAACTCTATAATTTCGGCTTGCAGATTTGGCCGTGAGTTTAGTTTAACTATCATGCAAGGATTGGAAAGTATTGTTTTTGATTTCGAGATGACAAATGAAATTTGGGTATAGCTATGAATGATAGATTTGTTTCGTGTTGTTCGACTTGCAAGAATGAATGGTCTTTCATCTTCTATTTCACCATTTTCAGCATAATTCGTACCGTCAATAAATACTGAACTTGGTAAGATGACTAGCATGTTGGACTCGAAAGCTTGAATGTGTATCTGTGAGATTTAACCGCTTATCTTACTCGACCTACATAATTAGGTATTTTTAGCATATTGTGTACTATATTCGACTCAATATGATCATGAGAGACATTTCTCATCCAGAATATCTACGAATAAGTTACGACAAAATAGAACAAGAAAGAAGGTGAGTCATCTAGTATACATATTCCAATACTTTGACAATGAGGGCCTTTTTTCTCTATGCTTAGTTTCGTCACACCAATTGAGACAACCTAGAAAGAAAGGAAAACTGAGTCATATAGTCAACGTCATTAATCCGTAAGAAGTAGAGATATGTTTATGTCACATCGAGTGATGTCACGGTACAACCAAGAGAAAAAAAGCAAAAGGAAAGAAAAATCATTTGTTAGACATCAGATAGTATGATGATTTGGGATTTCTTTAGGCGTAGCTTCATTGACTTTCTGAAAAAAAACTTGTGCAATGAAGATCGAAAAACTTTAGAAACATTTGAAATACCATCAACATGTCTGAGCTTTCGAATATCAATGAGTTTTTATGAAAATGCTGCACAAATTTTGCAAAATATTGTCAGAAACTCAAATGATACTTGCTAAAACAAAAAATGTATCTGCATACATCACTCTTTATACATGTGAAAACGATATGGAGAGCAAAGCAATATCAGAGGATATTTTGTGCTGTTTTCGAATATAGTATTCTTGTAAAATTTTCGAGTGTGAAAAAATAGCAACGATGGTAAATAGCAGTGATGGAAAATATAGAAAGAGAATTATTGGAAACAGAAAATATCACGGAAAAAAATATCGAAATAGGGACAATTCTAAAATAAGTTAGTATGACTTAGAAATAAGATAATGGATATTGCAGAGAAAGAAATCAAGTATTTATTATGAATTTAGAGTTAAATAAACAGTCAGCGATGAGACCAATGATAAAAATGAGAGAAAAAAACTGAAAGACATCATAGCTAATGCCCGATATTCACTTCTTGAATGTAAATCAGAGCCCGAAAACGAACCGAACTCGAACCACTTCTTAAAAAGCGACCTTAAACTGAACTGCGCCTAACTAATTTTTGAAAAGCGAATAAATGTGGACAAGTACATAAGAAAAATGATTAGCTGAGCTGTAATCTTTTTTGTAAGATTGTGATGCTATATGGGATTATCAAACGATCTTTACTCGAACATTTTACATCAGGGATTGTGAACGATCAATTTACATTTACAAAAATTTATCAAGTCAAGAAATCAATTGTAAAAGATTTCATTTTATTTTGAATTTAAATCGAATTTATATAAAATTCAAAAAAATTCAATAAACTCAAAATAATTTAGATTACATCTAAATAAATTTGAAGTATTTTAAGCTCCATTTTAATTAATTTAAGTTCCACTTTGTATAGTTATCTATAGAAATCAAAAGAAACATTTTATCTCTTAGGTCTACTAGCAATGGTATCTGTACAAGTTTTTTATTATCGTTAGAAAATAATAGAAACGGAGCACGGGCGTTTTCTTACGAGATCTTCTATAGTGATGATCGGATGTTAACGTATAATAGCAGTTTTTCTCTTTATGCTGATCTATGTTTCTTGAAGTCATGTATTTTGACGATTGGGTTGTTGCATTTTAATTCACAAAAAATTATTATTTCCAGAAATTAATTCTCAAAAATTTAAATCTAAAATAATTTTAAATTTATTCCACATAACAATTTAAATTTATTTTAAATTAAAATTTTGGTATCAGAAAAATTTTTATTTAATTTAAATTTATATTGGCAACAGTTTTAGTTTAAAATAAACTTACAGGAAAATGCCACGCCAATCAGGAACCGAACCGATCTCGAACCGGTTTTTTTAAATTTAGCCGAACCGAACCGAACTCGAACCGATTTTTTTAAACATATTCGAGCCGAACCGAACTCGAACCAATTTTTTAAAAAATTAGTCGAACCGAACCGAACTCGAATCCGTAAAAGTCGGTTCGATTCGGGCTCTGATAGCGGAATCCTGGAATCTTGGAATTCGATGGAATTCAGAGGAATTTTAGGGAATCCGAGGGAATCCAAGAGAATCCGAGGGAATCCAAGGGAATCCAAAGGAATCCGAGGGAATCCGAGGGAATCCAGAGGAATCCGAGGGAATCCGAGGGAATCCAAGGGAATCCAAGGAAATCGAAGGGAATCCAAGGAAATCTATATATTTAATGTTCAGTGTCTGTCTGTGCCGGATTAAAGGTTAAAAGCTAATGGTCAAGGGTTAATGGTCCTATAATGCTATAAGGGAAAGGGGTCAAGAGCTAAAATACCAAAGATCCTCATGGGCTATTATATGAAGGTAACTATAGGTCCTCATGGGTCATGATATGGAGGTACCTATAGGTCCTCAAGGGTTATTATATGGAGGCGCCCATAGGTCCCTATGGTCTATCCTACAGAGGTACCCATAAATTCTCGATGGCTATCCTATGAAGGTACCTATTGGCCCTTAAAGACTATTATATGAGGGAGCTCTATAGGGTACCCATAGTGCCTGAAGGGTGTAAGACAATAAACGGATAAGGCTACAAGAGATACAAGGTATATAAAGGCTACATGGACTATAAAAATATGTGCGGTATAAGAGCATTAGGCTGTACGACTTTGATCTGTATACATAATATTGCATATATGTATGTCCATTATCTGATCAAAAGTTAAACACCTGAAGTCATATGTTAAAGAAGAAACGAACTGTGCAGTATGCACGGGTTCTCGCTAGTCCTATGCAGTCCTGAAGTCTTCAGTCCTTAAATTGATTACTTTGGAGAACACTCCTTTATCATACGTACCGAGTTAATGGAACACATCTAATAATATTTTTCATAGATACTTCAGTCAGAAATTTAGCTTTCACCCACGGCTAGGAAACTTTATATGTTTTAGTCTTTATTTTAGGTTTCGATTAGCCAACAGAAAATACAAAAGAATGTAGCTCATGAGTAATAAAACCCTGGAAGTCTTTGAATATAAAAGTGTTTTAAAACCTTCAATAGTGGAAGAGGAATTGACAATTAGGTCCACTCCTCCTTCGATAAAATTTCATACATATAAAAGCAATAAACAAGTGTTGAACATAAGTTCAGAAATAAAGAGTTCGTCACTAATAATGAACAAATCTGCGGTATATCTCACAAAAGAATTTTTAATGAATCATGAAGAATCAAATTAAAAATTGATTATAAAAGCACTATTATAATCTAATTTTTATGAGATTTTTCACCTTTTAAAGACGGATTCCATTTGATTAAGTCTTTTAAAATCTATTTCAATTGATCTTTAAAATTAAATCAATTATAATCGATTATAAAAAAATCGATTTGAATTAATTAAAGTTTTCCAACAAATAAAAATAGCTAAAAAAAGATTAAATAGGGTGGGTGTGGGTATGGATGCAATAAGAAAGACTTACACCCACACCCAAGAGAATCCTATAGAATCCAATGGAATCCGCGGGAATCCAAGGGAATCCGAGGGAATCCAAGGGAATCCGAGGGAATC
>CAJNOP010004497.1:0-10389 GCA_905250075.1 Rotaria sp. Silwood1 | reverse complement strand
TATTTTCGATCTTGACAACTGGAAGTATCCATCACTATTTCTAAGATCCAAACTGCTTTCAAAGAACGGTTTTTTCTAAGTTACTAAATAAAACGTTGTGGAAATGAGTGGAAAACGAGTATTATCATTTTTCAGAGAATACAGCATAATTGCCCTCGAGATATTGATGCTAACATAGTGAATCTCATTTTTTGTCAAATACATCTGACGAGAGAAGATCCTCAAATATGACGCATTGTTTTGAGTCGCAAGTATCTCAGTTTGTAGAGCTCGACAAGCTGATTCTAATGGCATACAGCGTTCTTTCCCATAGGACTTTAAATTAGACAAAATCAATCAATTCTATTTGTGAGAGCCTAATATATTCAAGTGCATGATCTTGCTTTTTTCTCAGATCATAAGAATGTCCTCTCTTTTTCTTTAATGTTGTTATCATGAGTATGTATAAAATTCTAGCGTCTTGAATGTGATCTCGCACAAGTAGAATTGATTGATTTTGTCTAATTTAAAATCTCATGAAGAAGAACGCTCTATGTCATTAGAGCCAGCTCGTCGAGCTCTACAAACTGATATACCTTCGATTCTAAACGACGTGTCAGACTTGGAGATCTGTACTCGTAAGTTGAAAAATTCGATAGTTAAATCTACAGATTGTTGGCGTCTGCACCGCTTTTCAAAGCTTTTCTTTTGAAATGTCGAAAACACAAGAAAAAGTTGCTACTCAGCTTTGAGATACACTGATAGTGAAAAACAGTCTTCTAACACGACCCCCGAAAACTCCATGAGATAGTGATTATAACCTGCGTTTAGAAAATTTTCAGAGATAAATATGAGTCAATTTCTTTTCCGTTAGCTGAAAGAAAGCGAACGGCTATGGCATCGTTGTGGTTGTGGACGAGAGTGTGAGTGTGGGTGAAGACAAGATTCACACCCACATCCTATGTGACAGTGAGGGTCAAATAAGCTGTAAATGCCTCAGTAAAAGTTTATATACTACGTCACTTGTTCCGTATCTTTCGACGTATAAATTTTAGATTTCGGCAGAAAATAATTGTAAATGAACGTTGCTCGAGCTAAGGTAGGTGTGCGTGTGGGCATCAAAAGAACAATACGCCCATACCCACACCCACATTCCGCACCCCTTAATTCAATTTTCTCTTTTAAATCAATCATACTTGGCGTTGGTTGAGTATTTGTACGAGCAGAATCTTGCTGAGATGAATTATTATAATCACGTGGAATATTAGCAGTAGATTGCAAACCAAAAAAAAATCAGTATTAGGATATGTTGCACGATCATTTCGATGCATTTCTTCTCTTGTCACAATATTGATTACACGTGCCCTATTTCTTTTCTTTTCTTCCATAATCAGTTGCGCAGTAAAGAAAGAAAGCTCGCTAGCGCAGCTCCAAAGGGGCTGAAATGTGGAACTCACGCATATTCTTCAGCTTCATTATACTAATGTGAAATATATTTAGTATAAAATCACAATTTTTTTAATTTTCTGACAGGAGTCCTTATTTTTCGTTTTCTTTGTTGCTATGCACTCCGTATTTTTCATTTTTAACACTTCTTTTTTCTTTAATTTTACATTTTTATTATAAGAAGCATTGAATTATATGGCGAATGAAACTGTTATATACAGATATGTATATGTATATCCATTATTTTAAACCTGGTCGCTAAGGTCTGTAATGGGGTCTATCTGTAAGGGGTGGGCGAGGAGTCGCGAAACCTTGACCTTAAAATTTACACTCACTATTTTCTTCAAAAATATACGTGAGTTCCACAAAATCAATCGAATTCTTTGATTTGGACATACTTCGTCATCACGTGTTCCATGCAATGACGAATGATTAGAACTTTATACTAGTGCACGCAATGCAGCTATTATAAGTTTTGACTTTTTTATTGTGAATTGGAATGAAAAAGTTTCGTTTTTTTCGGGTTCGTCACTTTAAGTTATGTCAAAGGCAATTAATGAATGGAACATCAATGTCACCACCAAATGGTACTGGTGTTTTGATACAATTTAGCTTTTTAGTTTTAAAAAGATTTTTTTTCGTTTTGTTTGTTGAAATTTTTTGTTATGTGCATTCAACCAAGAATAAATAGACTATAATCCATTTTTAATTCGCTGTGCATTAATGAGTACAGCACAAAAATTAAATAAAGAATTTTCAATTGATGTTGATCTTTTACCAATTCATAAAGCTTTAAGTTATATTCGTTCGTTAGCTAAACTGTTATTAATATCAAAAATTGAATTTGATATGACAGGTGGGCAGAGAAGAACACTTTATCAAAAAGAATTGGGTGTGGGTGCGAGTAGATTGTTCTTTTCTTCAGCAATATCCACACCCACTCACACTTCTAACAATTTTATTGAAGGAATTCAGTCGTCATATTATTGTTTTCTAGTTTATTGTTTTAACTTATTTATCCTTATAGTTGTGCGTCGTCGTGAGTGCAATCTGAATCGGTTGGTTCAATTTGATTTTTGTATTTCATCATTTAGTTATATTTGTAGTGATCGTAAAGTTCATCGAAAAAATAGAGTCTAATTTATTGTGCTGCTTTTCGTTTAATCGCATCAATACTTTAACTGCTTTTTAACAAAGAAACGGAAGAATATAGTTTAATTTATTTCTTTTTTTTATTTTACTTATTCCAATAGTCATCAGAGATTTTATAGAAGCAAAAGAATGAAAAAAATAACGTTTCTCTTTCCTTCTTATAATTGTTTGTTCCGTGTATTGCTCGTCATTTTTCTGAGAAAAAAAGCTAACAGTGAGTGAGAGGAAGCTAGTTTAGTTTACTTCTTTACTATTTTATTTCTTCCGATGATTGCCCGAGATTTTACAGAAGCAATAGGATGGAAAAACACTTTTTTTTCCTTTTTTTCAGTTGGTTATTCTGTGTATTTCTTGTCATTTTTACGAGAAAAACACCAAAAGGTTAGTTTCATTTAATTTTACTTTTTATTATTAAGATATTGTGAAGGTGATCGTGCGGATTATAAAAAAGAACAATCTAATAGCTTAATTCTGTGTTCTTTTCTAATCACCATGCCATTATTTTGTGCTTTTGTTCTGATAGAAACGGAGAGGGTATATTTGTTTTCGTTGCCTTTGTGCAATTATCCTACGAGCTTTTCCGCATTTTATAATGGAAATTTAATTTTGACTGAGAACCACATCTATATCTTTTGTTTTCAAATTATATGTACACAGTTGTATTTTTTTAAGATTTTTTGTGTACTCAAAAAGTGAGTACACTCTAGAATCGGTCAGTGTGTCCGTCCGGCCGTCCGGCCGGCCGGCCGGCCGTCCGTCCGTTTACACGATAACTTTTGAAAGGAGAGTCAGATCGTGATGAAATTTTCTACACAGTTCAGTCTTCGCAATATCTCGGTCGAGTTCGAAGATGAGAAGGATTGGCCGAGCCCTTCCTGAGTTATTGCAAAAATACTCCTTTTTCCCTATACCTTCCCTATGGAAAGATCGACACTTTCCCGCTTTTGTAAACAACTTTTCCTATCATAGCCAACTAAAACCCCAACTATTATATACCATTCGATAGAGAATTTCAAGAGCTACAAATTGGTATATAAAACATAAAGAAACAAGAAGGTTGACTTACCTATCACAAAGATAAGTAAAGAGAACTAGGTTATGTTTTAGTCCGCGATCTAATTGATCCACGTTTAGAGCTCTATCTTCCGATCACAGTGATGATGCTTCGAGGTTTTCTGGGGTGGAGAACTCGAATCTGTACTCCATTTCCATCGAAATACTATTGGTTAAGCAGTGACCAATAGAAATGAAGTTATAGGAAAAACGACTTTCTTAGGGTAAATCAAGGGAAAGAGTTCAAATTTGAGCTGTATTTGGTCCCAAGTCCTATTGGTTTGGCAATACGCAATAGAAATCAACATTTTGAATGGTAGGTTCCCCAGTATAATTTTGATGTTCACACATTCTGGGATGACTGATTCGTATGATTCACTTTTTTGTGTACTCAAAAAGTGAGTACAATCTAGAATCGGTCAGTGTCGGTCCGTTTACACGATAACTCTTCACAATTATATTCGATTGAGCTGCAATTTTGTGGAAAGAATTGTCTCATCAATATCTCGGTCGAGTTCGAAAATGAGAAGGATCCGTCAAGAAATGCCTGAGTTATCGAAAAAATTGTCATTATGGAACAGACCATCCTTGAGGGACGTACAGGGATTTTTTCAGAAAAAATATTTTGCTCATAATTATTCACAACATAGATAAATCGACTCCGTTTTTAACGCTGATTCCGAATCTGATATTAGTTTTGAACCAAATCGTAGTTTTCTAACAAAACATCACCTGAAAACGGTCTCAAGATGCACAAAAGCCGCATCCAGAAACCAAATTGCCTAGATATGTCTCAGATGGCCAGTAGTTTTGGGGTTTCCCAAATGCCTGGTTTTGTAGATAGTCAAAAGGACTATCGAAAGGTAAAAATCCGAACTCGATAGCTATTAATATTGGTGATTTATTATGAAAATACTGATGCCTGTATCTATCATATATCTCTTATAAATTCATGAGGTTGCTTACAATCGTAATCCCGCTAAATACAAACACAAATCCACTCAAAAATAACTCTTCTTATCCAGTGTTCCAAGCTGAACACGACTCTGAACTCAATTTTTGTGATTTCTAAAGATACTATATCACCCTGAGAGTAGACTCAGTGGTCACTGGATAGGGTCGCATACGGTGTGGTCCATGCTAACTTAGCACGCCTGTGTTTTCTCCTTGCAATTTAGTGACAAGGGATGTATCTTGATGAGATCTATGTCTTATAGAAAAAAATAAATACAGGGCCTAGTGGGCCGCGTGAGAAAAGTCCCAAATACCGACTCTCGAAGTATGCCATTTCCTTGAATTTACGCAGATTTCGGCTTATATCACGTTTTTATCTCATAACTTACTTACTTGAGTGTAGTGAATTTATAGATTAAACTGTTTCTTTCCAATTGAGACCTTCTTTAGCTCAAAGGGTCAAACCGTTCACGAGACAAGGTTGAAATGCTGAGCATATTCTCAAGATAGTTAATTTTTATTATTAAACTGTCTAAAATATTCATCCTTGAGCGCACTAAGGAGCTGCCCCTTAGGCCCTGCGGATGCCCTCTTTTTGTCCCGTAGGACGCGGCGAGGAGTTAGTTCCGGATGTTTTGTTCATTCGCATAAACTTCTTTGCTTTAGCTGAATCGTGTTTCTCTTTATAAACTCATGTTGATTATGTCAAAGTGTGGTACAAATTGTTGAGGATTTTCTTCAAAAGGTAAGAGAGCATCATAATGTATACCATTGTAGTAAACACATAATCCTAATTTATTCATATCGGATTTGTATCCTACGTATTTCAAATGACCACCTGCTGTCCGTTCATTAAATCGATCGATCAATTCCTCCAAGCTAATATTCGGTGGTATATAATGCCTACTTTCTGGACTGTTGTTAAATTGGGTATATGAATATATAGGATGAGATAGAGCTATAGAGAGAGCTTGAATTTGAACTTCTCCACCCCATATTTTATGCTTAGCAGTTCTTTTCAACTGTTCTTCAAATGAATAACCCAATGATTTACAAAGTGTTCGGAAATAACCGCTATTATTGATCATTGCATTTACTGCCAACAATCTCATCGAATGTGTTAGTTTTTCAGATCCAATATTTAATATCGAAAGAGAACTATATAAACAATTGCCATCTGCAGTCGTGCGGGTTCGAGCATAAACTGAGTCAAATGCTTGAACAGAATATTCTGCTTCCAATTCTAACTGGACGAATCGATCTTTATTTTGCATAGTTATAAACGGTGATTTTTCAATTACATCGTTGATTACTTGAGCTTGACTTGAAATTTGATCAGTGTCTGTAGTATTATTTAAATCAAGTGCAAAAAGAAAGTGATCCAAAATCTTCCTTGAGTTTGAATCAATGATCTCATAGTTTTCGGAAGAAGATTTTTCTTCAATATCCATCATGTCAGATGGATCATTAACTTTGAGATCTTCCAAATGGAAAGACATATCTAAGTCAATTTGTTCGTTTTTATCGACTGTTTCATGACATTCAAAAACGAATTTCTCATCGACTTCCATTGTGTCAGATTGATCATCAGTTATAACATCTTCAATATTAAAAGGTATATTTGTACGAATGCCTTCGGTTTCATCAAAATGAAACTTTGTCAAAACTTTCTGTTTTCTTATCCATATTGGTTTATGAAAACTTGTAAGACTTTCAAAATAATCAGATTTTAAGTCTTTCACATTAGTGAAGCAATAGTCAATCTGCGTTTTTGCATTAGTTGAATCTCTATTTAGTGTATTATTCAAACTAAGTCCGAATGATTTCATATATTCAATAAATTTGTTATTGACTTTGATCTTCAAATTTATATTAAAATCACCAACGACAATTATATTTTGACAAAACCCTTTTGAAATAGTTATAACTTCATTAATCTGTCGTTTTAAGATATCGAATGATGAATTCGGTGAATTGTAAATGGAAATTATACAAATATCATCAATTTTTATTGAAGAATATTCCATATGATTTTTGCCTGAATATTCATATCTTTCGGTGATATTTTCGTACTTCAAATCATTTTTTAAATAAATGATTTGACCGAATGGTTTTCGTACATCATCACAATCACGTCTGTGAACTATCTTGAAACCTTCAATTTCCAAGTTGTCACTTGGTTTTGTCCATGTTTCAACAAGACTTATCATGGAAGAAGACAAAAATGTTTTGTCACACTTAATATCTGAAATATGTTTATTCAATGATTGTACATTATCAAACATAATCGAAAATCTTTCTTCTTGAGCTTCTTCAGGAAATTCAAGTGAAAATTTCAGCATTCGTTCGGATCTCATGCTTTTGAACATCATCGCCACTGCATCATTACGTTCAGGTGGTTTCGGTGGAACGAAGTCGCCAATTAAATATAAACCACTTGCTTTTGTTGCACGACTACAAGCGACGTATAATTCAGATCTTGTCATTCCTTTCTTTAGATTGACAACGACTTTTTCATAAGTGCCACCTTGACTTTTATATATAGTCATGGCTTCAGAAGGAACTAGAGGAAACTGTTTCCGTTCTACTTTGAAATTAGTTGATCTTGTATTTATTTGCCGTGTTACTGGTTCAATTGGTGTGAGACTGAGATCGATATTTCTATTTCGCATTACATTGTGAAAGTTAGCTCTAGCTTTTCTTCCAGTCTTCTCCTCACTAAATTTAATCCATAGTCGACATGGTACTGTCTCATTTGTCTTTTGAAGTTTTCCATAATCAATCATTATCAGTTTTCCACAGGCGCCATTCACTAATCCATCTTCAGTGTCAATATTCACTGTCATCATATACTTAGCGCCCACTTTCAAATCAATTTTAAGTGGTAAACCGTATGTTTCAGTTGTTTTCAGATTCTTTACGTTGTTTAAAACTTTTTCTCTTATTGATGCAAGTCCATCACCAACACAAAAATCATAAGCATTAGCGATTGCACCTTCGGTATTAAGACTGGCCAATACTTTTGTATTATATGCATCAACTTCAGCATTACTTCGAAATATTCTTATTGCATCTCTCATCATTTCCAAATTTTCGTTTGAAACAATTCGTGACTTCAATAAATCAATATCATCAAGCGTCATTGTACCTTTCGCAATATTACTTAATGCAATAGCGAAAGTCTTATCATCTTTTTGTCTCATTATCTCTGACAATTCGAACAATTCAAACAGTGACCATAGTGAACTATCTACTAAAGCATTGTATGAATTGTTAAATTGGAATATATATTTATCACCAACTGGTCTTAATTGATTGAAATCGCCCAAAACTATGACTGATACTCCGCCAAATGGTTTTTTGGACTTCATTATTTGCTGCAAACGTGCATCGACGTGTTGAAACATTGTAAAACCAACCATTGATATTTCGTCTATGATTAGTAATTGTAGATCTTTCAATTTCACTCCAATTCTATTTGAAATATCACTGTCTAGTTTAACGAGTTTATGTTTGCATTGATTAACTGGTAAACTTAAAAATGAATGCAACGTCATTCCATCAATTAGTGCTGCTGCTTTGCCAGTTGGCGCACAGATTGCAGTACGAATAGTTTCTGGATTAGATCCAGGAAGAGAATTATAAAATCTCAGTATCGATTGATATACTGCTTTGATCAAAGTACTTTTGCCAACACCTGCACCGCCATTAATAAAATGAAAAAATTGCTTATCTCCATTTTTTATCAAATTCATCACATTTAAAGTATATCTTCTTTGATTGTTATTGAGACTTCTCATCATTTCCTGATATTCAGTATCTGGTATTATTTTAGGAACATTAAAATGTTCAACTTTTTCAGTTCGAGTATTAAGTCCCATTTCAACAAAGATATCGCCTTCACTATTTCCTATTTCATAAATGAGAAATTCATTCTTATCTTGATCATATTCAACATTTGTATCATCGATATCATTTTCAATTTCTTTTTCCATATGCTCTTCAAAAGCTTGCTCAAATTCATTGGCTTCACGATGAACATATTCAGATCTTTTCTGTCGAATCAAATCTTTATGTAATTCAAATGTCTCTTCATGATTTATAAAAATAAGGTCCTTTTCCTCATTACTCCATGGCAGAAATAGCATCAGCTGCTCTCTGTAATAATTTTCAGGATCCTGATGTAACTTAAAATTTCTGTATCTTATTATTTTTTTCTTTGTCCTCTTTTTTATCCAACCTTTTCCATTTTTCATCTTCAAAGCAGTATTCTTGTCATCATTTTCATCGTCGACGATACCTTCATTATCAGAATTTTCTATAATTTCAGTATAGCCTGTTTTTTTCTTTGATATATTATATAACGATGCAAAATCAGCTAAACAGACATTTTTCATTTCATCAGGCCGATTGATATACATATCAATCAAGCCTTCAACAAAAACATCTTTTGAATCAGGCTCCAATTTTTCAAGAATTTCATCTGATTTGAGCATAGAAATTCTATTTTCAGGCCTGTTGGTATTGATGAATACAGTGCTTCTACTGCTGATTGAAAGCGGAATACTTAGTATATGATAAACAGCTTCTTGTGCTGAAATTTCACTCGAATTCAAAAACTTATTTGCAATGACTCTAAGACGTTCTTTGACTGTGTTATTGCCCTTTTTTAGCTCATTCAATGCTTCTCTTAAAAGTTTAGACATTCCATTTTCAGATTTGCTGATGTAATCAACACAGTACATTAAGCACGCATAAGGATCAAGAACGAACTGAATGTCCATATTTGCTTTGTGCAATGACATTATCATTGGATTGTATGCATTGATTCTGATTTCATTTGGAGCACGTTTCAAGAATACCTTTGCTTTTTTTAATTCGACTCGAATCATTTTAATATACTCTTCTTCGTTCATATCGATATGTTTCAAGAATTCATCAAAAGTTAATGAATTATCTGTATCTTTTGATATTTTGTCAAGTTCTTTAATTACGTTCTGTCTATTTTTGCTTATCTCTTCACGTTCTTTTTTAGTTAACTTTTCATCATCACTAAGTGGTTCTAAAATCATCGTTCTTCTCATCGGGAAATATGGAATACCAAAACGACATTTAATACAATCTTTCACATGTTTTTTACAGGTATGTGAGTGCTTATGACGTTGCAAATTGATAAGTTCTTCGGAAAATTCCGTTGGCTTACAATTAACCGAAATCAGTTTATCAATAAATTCTGTACATCTTTCAATTGATTCAGGTTTATCTTTGTCGTATTTCGGAGCATTTTTCAACCATAATAGAGCATGAATATGTGGCGAGCCACGGACTTGGAATTCAACTCTGACATATTTATCTTCTAAATCATAGCCTTGAAATGGACCATAAGGAGCCGATAGTATTTCCCATAAACATTTTATTCTATGTTCAAAATAACGAACGCATGTTACAGGATCATTTCTTATCAAATCACATTTCTTTTGATAACTCATGTTTTGTGCTTCCTCTAATGTTATTACTTTATTTTCCAACACTTGAGTCAATATTACAATTAGTTCTGACCATTTTGTTTCTGCTGCCGATAATGTTAGAAAAATGGTTGCACAGCCTAACTGCCTAATCATTGCCATAACTTCTTTTTTTTTTAGTTCCCAGAATGCTGGTGAAGATCGATCACATCTCAAGAATGCAAAAGCATCATTATTGTGTATTAGACCATTCACATAATCTCGATTGAGCATTTGCGCAACTGTTACATTGCTCGTATTTTTTGTTTTTCTTAAATTTATTGAAATAGCGTCACAAAAC
>CAJNOP010004496.1:0-10393 GCA_905250075.1 Rotaria sp. Silwood1 | reverse complement strand
TTTTTTTTTGCAAATGACGTTCATCTTTTTCTACGGACTATCGGGGGGGATGCCAGTATGATTATCATCATCATGCTTGTTTGACAATGAAATCATTTCTCCCATATGACTATTATCATATGTAACACTTTGTTGTCTAGTTTTAATCGATGCAAAAAAAAATATGATCCAGATTTATCACTTAATTTAGTATTTTGTGTTTAAAATTTTCAAAATAATTATTTAATAACAAAGCTTTTTTTTTTTCTTCATAAAACTAAGAAGAATAGTGTTCAGAATATATCAATTGAAGATTAACATAAAAAACTGCTCAATATCTTTGTTTCATTTGATATCATTAATAATCCATACGTATAAAAAACAACATGCTACGTCATCACATATTTTCTTACTCATTCATTATCTGACAATCTATTACCCTTTATGCTTTTGATTGATACAATATGCAAGCTAACTTGACAGTTAAAATCATCAGTTATCTTATTATTTAATCAGTTTAAATTGTAATCAACAAAAATAAAAATAATCTACGTCACATGAAACAATCATCTATCGATAAAAACAAGACGCTTATTTTTTTATCAAAGATTGTAATGCAAAAGCCTATCGGATTTTTTTTTGAAGTTACTGGATTTTTTTTGAAAATCCGAATTTTTTTCCATATTATATGCTCGGAAAGCATTATGATTTTGATCATGTCAATTGAAACAATTGGTTCTCAGCTGTTATTTGAAAAATGTCTATTCAAAATTGTGCTTGAGCAATGATCTCTTATATGAAAATGTCTATCACTTTTAGCAATTATTTTCTAAAATATAATAGTAATGAAACATGCAGAGAAGATATGAGTCATCTATTAATTTTCATTCATCTCTAAACAACGTTATATTATAGTTGTAGATTTATGTTAAAACAAGAAATTATTTTGTTTTGTTATTTTTGGCTCTACTTTTTATTCTATTTGGTGTTATAAGGTTGAAAATTTATTTTCGTGATAAATAACAATAAAAACTATTTTTATTTCAGGAATGATCTCTTCCGAATCATTCACAATAATCTTATCAAAGTTTCATGTCATTCTATTGCAATATATTTGAGTAGTAGTCATGAAAAAGAAAATGTTGCGATGAAAAATCCTAGACAATTTTAATTCTGCTTTTTTTTGCTTATATTTTAAAATACTCGAATGTTTTATATATATATATATTGGACTATGCACTGCAAATTTGTTTGTTTGTTTTACATTAATTGATATAAACCCATTAATTGCACATACCAATCGTAACAGCCAATAATAATGTAGGGTTTTTTTAATACTCATCTCTAAGAATGAAACTTTTATCATCAACATTGATGTTAATCAGGGGCAAATAACGACTAAAATATATTATTATGATAAATATGTCCAATCAAGCAGAAACAATCGATAAATCCCGAGACTCTTATTTTCGACTATATATATTTAAAAAAATACCTAACTATAATTTAGTAGTTTGTCAATTGAGTTATTCAATATTATATGAATAATGCAATTTTATAAAGACTAAACAACGACATACAATTAACATTATCATTTCCTTGTTTTTTTTTTGTATTATTTTTAGATCTCTGTCTTCAAATTTTACAATTAACATAAATAAAAATGAAATTATCATTTTGGCAATTATTACTATTTCTATTCATAATGATGAATTTCTGTCAATGTCGAAAATGGCCTAATTTACCACAGAATAAAAACAAGATTTATCAACGATTATACCATGCCACATATAGATCATTATCAACATTATTATCTCCACTCTGTTCTCAAGTTTTATTTAATGATAATAATATACAATCTCAATATATATCTCCAAAAGGTTTATCTGGTCGTGTTATACCGATTGGAACATTTCCAAGCACAATATTAGCTCTTGAGTATTTATATGGAATTCTTTGTCCAATACGAAATTTACCACCACGAGAAAATGCTATTCAATCATTTGATTTAGCACGCATTGCTTATGATGAAAAATATTTGATCACACACATTGAATTTATAGCACATTTAGGTACTAATACACGAATGACCTTTTTTACATCTATTGCTTTTGATAAAAATTATAAAGTATGTGGATATGATGGACAAATACGAAATCCCGGATTAACATTAGATCCACGTACAAATGAACAACGTGAAGCAAAAATAAATACGATATGTAATGTTACACAAAGATTCTGTACTGGAACATTACAACAATATTTAACTTTCAATGATTGTCAACAATTTTTAAGAACACAAATACCTTATGGTTCATATGATAGAGCAGATCAAGGAAATGTTATTTGCCGTTTTGTTCATACATATTTTGTACCTTTATTACCAACTATACATTGTCCACATGTGGGTCCAACTGGAGGAGGAGCATGTACTGATAAAACAATCGACTTTTATTATAACCAACCAAATTTTCTGGCTTGTGCTCATAAACAATAATAATCAAATAAAATCATGTTCTTTTTTTTTTTTCAATTTAAAGTTTAAATAATAAATTGATATCATTCATAAATAATTACGCGAAAAATAAGATGTATGAAGTCATAAGAAGGATGTAAAATTGATTTGGTAATTCGACTTGATAACTGTACTTCTTTATTAACTTAATATAATCTAATTTCAATATATTTATTCATCAGTTGATCAGAATTTTCTACAAAGTACCTGTTAAGAAATAACTATGTGGAAAATAAATGTCATAAATTCAAAAAGACTAAGAAAAAAAATAACATTATTCAAATTTCTATACGAGTCATTTTTCATCATTATATAATCATAAAAATCACAATAGTATAAGCAATGGTCATATCATGATACAAAATAATTGAAAGTTTCAATCATCTGTAACAAAGTGTAGTTGACAGTAATGTCTTATTAGTTTTTGTAATTTCTTTTCTTTTTCATTATTCTGTCATGTTGCATATGTGGATCGACAACATTCGATTAAAAAAAAGGATTTTGTAAACACTTTGATTTATTTTTGTTTCATTGAATGTTTTATTTTTTTTTACTGAAAGTTTAAAAAGAAAAGCTTCTCGTGAATTTTCAGCTACAGTACTGAGTTTTAATGAGTAGTTTCGTCAAGAATAGAAAATAAGTTATAAGCATAGTTTCTGCTTTCCGCATTACAAGAATTCTTTATAGAATGTAAGCAAATCTTTTTATGAAGTCGCTAGAGACGATTTCCGTAATAACGACGGGAAAATTTTGTCTTATCTTGTTTCGTTTGGTCCTCGGCTAGTTTACATCCAATCAAAAATATTTTTATATTTAGATGATCCTGGGATTCTCCTCTTTCCAATGATATATAAATTTCATTTTACTTACGTGTTATCACGGAGAAATTAGCGGTCTACAATGAAGAGGTCTGACTGTCTTTATCAAGTAGCGATTCCCTAATAACGACGCTCAAGCAAAATATAAGCGAAAAAGTACTTTTAAAGAAAAAAAACATTTTTTTTTCCCATTTTCTATGAGAAATTGAGGAACGGTCTCTTAGAGAATTTTATAGAGCGGATTGAACTCTACTATCATCCAGCGGTTCACAAGAAAGCAACTTTGTTTTAATGGAATGCAAAATGTAATAAGAAGATTTCCAAAAAATCGATTTAAAGAAAAATAACTTTAATAATGATGGCCAGCAATTTTTTTTCCTAATAACGACGTTCAGTCAATTTTTTGACCCTAATAACGATGACAAGCTATTTTTTGATCTCAATAACCACACATTCGTCAGAAACTCGTATAAAGAGATTTATTGATAAATTACGTATGCATTTATAATCTTTATATGGAGTTAACGATAACTTCTATCGATGGTTTGATATGTTGGCCATTGAGCGAAAACAATCATCGAAAAACATTGCAGGAAAAGTGCATTTCAGTGAAAGTGCTTAATGGTGAAAAACACAATAGCGAAAGTTAAAATATCGACGGACTTTTCAGCGAATTTTTTCTTTCTACAAAGATCTTTGATCTTGTAGGCAAATATTGCACCACAGAAGATGCTATTTCATTGACAGAAATGCTGTGTTTTCTTCATTCAACTGATGAAATATGATCGATTTCTACTACGATTTGGGATCGAGGTAATTCTTTTCTCTTTTATTTTGAATATACATATTGGCTTAAAAATTGACGACGAAAGTTAAATATTGACTTTTTCATGGGAACAAGATCGATCACTTTCTTAAGATCAATGGGTCGCTTCACTATTGGTTCATCATAACACATAGAACTTCGAACTATTAAGTTGCAGATCAAAAATTGAGTACAGACTGGAGAAAAGTGAAGTGTCTGAAATATACCGAGAATTTGTTCGCCCTAATATTTCAAACCGACATGATTCTTGGAGTCGTTGAAATGAGTACCAGTGAGTTTTCCTTGCTACAAAATTTTCAAGTAGTTTTCTACGTTACAAAGCAGGTTGAAATTCTGATTTACTGTATTACTTTCTCTGCTTTTACTTTCTTTTCTCTAATAATGTTGTGTATGTGCACTATATTCGCTGTTTACTGAATTTGACGGAAATTCTACTCTATTTAGTTACCAGTAGAGATTTCGCTATTTTTTACTTAGCCGCTTGGTCTTTCGCTGAAGAAAATTTCGCTGATTGTGCTTTTCGCGGAAATTTTTTCACCAAAAAGCCTATCAATGATTTGCCACCATACCGATGATTTTATTGATTTTATCAAAAAGAATTTTCTTCAATAACTTATCAAAATTCCTCATTTCTTATTAATATAAAAGATCCATATGAAATAGTTAGATGACCTTATTGATCATAAAATAAGAGGAAAATCGTTCCTGAGTAACTGTCACACGAATTAACGAATCTTTCAAGACTTCTGGTATTTTCAAACGTTATGTTTTTATCTATCTATTTATGGGCATCGAAATGAAATCTATTTTTTTTAAAAGCGATATCGCGAGATGTATCATCTGGTTATCGGATGAAATCTTCACAAAATGTTTTTATCGAACTCTTGATGTACTGTGACATCATTAACAAAATGTCCCTTGAAAGCGACATTCGGTCTTAACGGGTCAAAAAATTTGGGTCTAGCCTCATATTGAAAAAGAGATTGCTTAAACTTTGAAAAAGTATAAAATATTGCTTCAATTCGTATTTTGAGTAATAACAAACATAAATAAAATTATTTCAAAGAAAAAACTGTTTTTTTTTCATAAACTGAGAATAATGAAAAATGTAGCTCGTTAAGACCAAATTTCACTCCCAAGGGACATTCTGTATTCCGACAAGAAAAGAGATACTTTTTTAAAAATTATAACATGATCATACCAATGGTTCAGATGCTCTATTCTAGTGGTCAGTTTTTTTCTTGATGTCAAGAAAACCTCCTTCAGGTTTTAAAGGTTAAGTTGAATAAAAAAAAACTATCATTAATTATCTTATTTAATGAATTTTTTTATTCATCTTAATCATTTTTACTATTTATATTATTTTATTTGTTTACAACAAACTGTTGGATTTTTTAGAAAATGAGCTGCTTCATATGGGTCATCTATCTATATTAACAAGAAATGAGCTATTTTCATAAATTATTGAAGGATATTATTTTGATGAAATCAATAAAATCATCGATAGAATTTATCATTAACTGCATATAAAGATTATAAATAGATACGTAATTTATCAATAAATCCCTTTATATGAGTTTCTGAAGAATATGTCGTTATTAGGGTCAAAAAATGACTGAACGTCGTTATTAAGAAAAAAAAATTGCTGGCCATCGTTATTAAAGTTATTTTTCTTTAAATCGATTTTGGAAATCTTCTTATTACATTTTGCATTTCATTAAAACAAAGTTGCTTTCTCGTGAATCGCTAGATGATAGTAGAGTTCAAGCCGCTCTATAAAATTCTCTAAGAGACCGTTCCTTGATTTCTCATAAAATACCGGAAAAAAATGTTTTTTTTCTAACATTAAAATTCATGTAACACGAGAACTAGAAAATATTGATGTTTGCATAGTATTTTGTTTTTATATCGGTGTGAATTATATTATTCTTTTTTTATGTTTAATTTATATTCAACAAAGAACATAAATGTTATGTATCAGAAAAATCAAAAGGGATGCTTTCCAATTAAATGAAAAAACATGCTCTTTAGGGGTTTGGAGTGTGAATGGGGATAGATATTATTAATACCTACCCGCACCCACACCCACCCTTAAAATCAGCATTTATTTAAGCCGGAATGTAGAAATACTAAAATAAATTATGATAGACTCATGTACATGCAAACAAAAACGTTTGAAATTTAGACGGTTGAGCGAGACAATAAGTGAGCTTCGAGTATGAACTTCTAAGCACGTTTTTTTCGATCATCGAAATCCAAGAATCTGAATTGAAGAGCTTAAAAATCTGTCGTTAAAGTAATCAAATTTGCTAGGATGGGAAAATCGTTTTTAAGACGTCTTCGATTAGCAAAGCAGCAAAACATGCTTTTTCCCGATAAGGCTTCTAAAATTTTGCTAGAGAAAAAATTTTCCCAAATACCCGTTCGCACACAGCAGTAGGTTCTGCATTCTCGATTGCCTCGAAGATAAATTAGTGATAACATCTAACAAATGCTGTAAACACTTGCCGAATTATGTAACTTCAGACATGTATAGTTTTCCTATTTTTAGAGGAATGTTTTGAAAAACTGTCAAAACTAAACCATACTATACTCAAGATTCAAATTTTTTTTTTATGTACAATTTTTCTTGTATATATTACTCAATTTCAATTGAATGCCGAGTTTTATTAAGTCTCCATAATTTATCAGAATTAGTATTGTTGTATTCGTAAGAAGAACTTCTGATAAAACGATAGAAATTCTTGTCATAGATTTGAGAAATAAACTTTGAAAGCTTTGTTTTGAATTGAATTTGTGACATTTTCTTGATTTATAAATATGTGTGCCCAATGACGTCTTTTTTTTTCATATTAGCTTTTTTATTCTCTTATAAACTGAACATCTTCTGAATAGTTTGTGTTTTATTTTTAATTTCTTTTTCTTTATTTACAGATATTCGGATAAATTGATATCACAGTCAAATACTTTTGAAATAGATTCTGTCCTTTTTGTCTGTTTTCTGTAGTTATCTTTTTTGTGAACTCGATAGAAAAGATACGACCGCATATGTTAACAACTGAAAATCGGTCTTATCTTTGGAGTTTTTCAAGTCTGTATTGAATCCAGATTAACGACTCTCTAATTTATTGACTTTTGAACTTCGCAGTAGCCTTTGTTCGTATTTTAGAAATAAAAAAATGCGCCTCTTCTTTTTTATTGAAAATTCTCTTTTTTTTTGCAAATGACGTTCATCTTTTTCTACGGACTATCGGGGGGGATGCCAGTATGATTATCATCATCATGCTTGTTTGACAATGAAATCATTTCTCCCATATGACTATTATCATATGTAACACTTTGTTGTCTAGTTTTAATCGATGCAAAAAAAAATATGATCCAGATTTATCACTTAATTTAGTATTTTGTGTTTAAAATTTTCAAAATAATTATTTAATAACAAAGCTTTTTTTTTTTCTTCATAAAACTAAGAAGAATAGTGTTCAGAATATATCAATTGAAGATTAACATAAAAAACTGCTCAATATCTTTGTTTCATTTGATATCATTAATAATCCATACGTATAAAAAACAACATGCTACGTCATCACATATTTTCTTACTCATTCATTATCTGACAATCTATTACCCTTTATGCTTTTGATTGATACAATATGCAAGCTAACTTGACAGTTAAAATCATCAGTTATCTTATTATTTAATCAGTTTAAATTGTAATCAACAAAAATAAAAATAATCTACGTCACATGAAACAATCATCTATCGATAAAAACAAGACGCTTATTTTTTTATCAAAGATTGTAATGCAAAAGCCTATCGGATTTTTTTTTGAAGTTACTGGATTTTTTTTGAAAATCCGAATTTTTTTCCATATTATATGCTCGGAAAGCATTATGATTTTGATCATGTCAATTGAAACAATTGGTTCTCAGCTGTTATTTGAAAAATGTCTATTCAAAATTGTGCTTGAGCAATGATCTCTTATATGAAAATGTCTATCACTTTTAGCAATTATTTTCTAAAATATAATAGTAATGAAACATGCAGAGAAGATATGAGTCATCTATTAATTTTCATTCATCTCTAAACAACGTTATATTATAGTTGTAGATTTATGTTAAAACAAGAAATTATTTTGTTTTGTTATTTTTGGCTCTACTTTTTATTCTATTTGGTGTTATAAGGTTGAAAATTTATTTTCGTGATAAATAACAATAAAAACTATTTTTATTTCAGGAATGATCTCTTCCGAATCATTCACAATAATCTTATCAAAGTTTCATGTCATTCTATTGCAATATATTTGAGTAGTAGTCATGAAAAAGAAAATGTTGCGATGAAAAATCCTAGACAATTTTAATTCTGCTTTTTTTTGCTTATATTTTAAAATACTCGAATGTTTTATATATATATATATTGGACTATGCACTGCAAATTTGTTTGTTTGTTTTACATTAATTGATATAAACCCATTAATTGCACATACCAATCGTAACAGCCAATAATAATGTAGGGTTTTTTTAATACTCATCTCTAAGAATGAAACTTTTATCATCAACATTGATGTTAATCAGGGGCAAATAACGACTAAAATATATTATTATGATAAATATGTCCAATCAAGCAGAAACAATCGATAAATCCCGAGACTCTTATTTTCGACTATATATATTTAAAAAAATACCTAACTATAATTTAGTAGTTTGTCAATTGAGTTATTCAATATTATATGAATAATGCAATTTTATAAAGACTAAACAACGACATACAATTAACATTATCATTTCCTTGTTTTTTTTTTGTATTATTTTTAGATCTCTGTCTTCAAATTTTACAATTAACATAAATAAAAATGAAATTATCATTTTGGCAATTATTACTATTTCTATTCATAATGATGAATTTCTGTCAATGTCGAAAATGGCCTAATTTACCACAGAATAAAAACAAGATTTATCAACGATTATACCATGCCACATATAGATCATTATCAACATTATTATCTCCACTCTGTTCTCAAGTTTTATTTAATGATAATAATATACAATCTCAATATATATCTCCAAAAGGTTTATCTGGTCGTGTTATACCGATTGGAACATTTCCAAGCACAATATTAGCTCTTGAGTATTTATATGGAATTCTTTGTCCAATACGAAATTTACCACCACGAGAAAATGCTATTCAATCATTTGATTTAGCACGCATTGCTTATGATGAAAAATATTTGATCACACACATTGAATTTATAGCACATTTAGGTACTAATACACGAATGACCTTTTTTACATCTATTGCTTTTGATAAAAATTATAAAGTATGTGGATATGATGGACAAATACGAAATCCCGGATTAACATTAGATCCACGTACAAATGAACAACGTGAAGCAAAAATAAATACGATATGTAATGTTACACAAAGATTCTGTACTGGAACATTACAACAATATTTAACTTTCAATGATTGTCAACAATTTTTAAGAACACAAATACCTTATGGTTCATATGATAGAGCAGATCAAGGAAATGTTATTTGCCGTTTTGTTCATACATATTTTGTACCTTTATTACCAACTATACATTGTCCACATGTGGGTCCAACTGGAGGAGGAGCATGTACTGATAAAACAATCGACTTTTATTATAACCAACCAAATTTTCTGGCTTGTGCTCATAAACAATAATAATCAAATAAAATCATGTTCTTTTTTTTTTTTCAATTTAAAGTTTAAATAATAAATTGATATCATTCATAAATAATTACGCGAAAAATAAGATGTATGAAGTCATAAGAAGGATGTAAAATTGATTTGGTAATTCGACTTGATAACTGTACTTCTTTATTAACTTAATATAATCTAATTTCAATATATTTATTCATCAGTTGATCAGAATTTTCTACAAAGTACCTGTTAAGAAATAACTATGTGGAAAATAAATGTCATAAATTCAAAAAGACTAAGAAAAAAAATAACATTATTCAAATTTCTATACGAGTCATTTTTCATCATTATATAATCATAAAAATCACAATAGTATAAGCAATGGTCATATCATGATACAAAATAATTGAAAGTTTCAATCATCTGTAACAAAGTGTAGTTGACAGTAATGTCTTATTAGTTTTTGTAATTTCTTTTCTTTTTCATTATTCTGTCATGTTGCATATGTGGATCGACAACATTCGATTAAAAAAAAGGATTTTGTAAACACTTTGATTTATTTTTGTTTCATTGAATGTTTTATTTTTTTT
>CAJNOP010004495.1:0-10397 GCA_905250075.1 Rotaria sp. Silwood1 | reverse complement strand
GCTGATATTTAACATCTGGCTCTATTCCCATTAACATTACAATCCCAAAATATAAAAATAAGAAAAGGAGAAAACATCAATTCTTTGCTCGAAAATAATGTTTGTCGTACTTAGGGTGTGGGGTGTGGGTGTGGGTGTGGGTGTGCGCGTCGATATTGCTTTCTTCAGGATGTGGGTGTGGGCGTTGATGTAGGTTTGCTATTCATCTCACCCATACATCCACACGAACGCCCACGCCCACTCACACCCACACTCTCTCCTGAGAACATATGCTCATCTGCTGTCCACCAATGGCATACATCTCGCGATTCATTCCTCAATATTAACGCATTTTGGTCATGGCGATGATTGTACACACATCACTATTCTCATCAAAGCAATGCGTCAAAGAAAAATACCACCTAAAGCACGTGTATCGATGTAAAAGATAACGATGTAGGCACATGCATCGTTTGTCTTATGTATGTCGTGTCACTTTTCTCTTTCTACTCGTCGTAAAAAGCCTTTTAAAAATAAGACTGTTTTCGAACGTATTGCATCGTTATCATCAATTCGGCCTGCAGCGTATCTACAATCGAAAACATTCATTGGTGTGCAAACGCATCGATTAGCCATATTTGTGACTGGTTCACTTGAATAAGCAAGTCTTTGAATCCTAACCCTTCTCAGTGGGTTGCCCTAATGCTTTCACCGATTATTCTTAAGTGCATTTGAAGATATTTCACACCTTATTAGCTGTTTAAAAAGATTATATGTAGTACTGTGCGGAATTGTTCAAAATCCATTTTGAAACGTCTATCTCAATCACCAAAAGCAGTCATTTTTTGATAGTTCCTTGAGAAAAAAAATCGATCGTTGGAGCCATGCAACCATTTTAATTTCCCAACACGTTTCTGAGCGTTTCACGCAAGAGCACTTGACGCGTTTGTACGCGTCCAAAATGCAATATTTTCAAGCGTAGGAGCGCGTTCAGAAAACTGAGCGCATCTGAATGCGTTTGCTTTATTCTCAAAAAAAGTTAAAAAATAACCATCACTCTCTGTCGGATTCGAACCGACGCACCATAGCGAACTATGATATAACACTCAAATACCGTGAGCAACAGAGTGGGAATTTTTCCAACGATAATTTGAACGAAGATTTGAACACACGACCATCGATGACAAGCCGAACACAAGTAGCTCTGAGCTATACACAGCTCGAAATTATTTATAAGTTCATAAACCGAATGACTAACTTTTTGAATTTGTTCTGATAGTTCTAACAATAGTGATGTTGATTTATTTTCATTTCGTAAATAAATATCAATAAGATACATTCATAAAATTAAAAAAAATGTATTCTTTATAGTTATAAAGAAAAAATAAAAAAATAAAAATTTCGTTATCTACAAGATGAAGAAAATTTAATGAATAAATAAAGATCTCTCTTTGATAAGTAAACGAAAAATTCGTTGTGTAACAAAATAAATAATTTTTTTTTCGTTAATAACACAGTATACAATGTTATTAAAAGCTGAGAACGCTGCATGAACACATATGGAAAAAATCTTATCTGTATCTACATATTTGTAACCATGGAATTACAATTTTTGTAGAAATTTAGAGAAGAAAGAAGATTAGGTCTTTATAGAAAAAATTAGTATTTGATTTCTGTACTTTTTTACAAAAAAAGTATTCATTTATGTTTTCTTATAACTCAAAAAATTACTTATCTTTATTTCTAAAATAGTAAAGATTTTCTTTTTTTTTATTTATTTCAATCTCATAAAATGTAAAAGTTTCATCTACACCTATTCTTTAATATGAAGAAGAATAAAGATAAACTAACATTTCCATTTGAAAAATTACTTTGCTGAAGTTTAAGTAAAATTAAATAGTTGAAAATACAAATAATATTCATAGGAATCATTTTTCGATATAGGAAATAGATGATGAACTTAACAATAAAAGCGTTACGATCGCCGTAGATCCTTTGCGTATTATTAGACTATTTTGGAAATGCGGTAGAATAAAGCATACAGTTTTGTCAACTGTTCAATATTTTCAATAACTAATGTGTAAGTAAACAGTGAATATGACAAAGATACTCATGTAACTTAGTTAATTCATTACAGCTAGCACAACTTCGTTAAAGCTTTATGATAGTAATGAAACATGAATGCCAGAATGCCAGAATCCAGCTATACAGCGACATATAGTGATCGAAATTTTATAACTTTTTAGGAAATAAAGTTAAAACACCCATACACGATTACCAGAAAACGAATCGTAATGTATCTTCAACATGGACGAGTTTAGGCATATATGTTTTTTTAAACGCGTCAAGTGAATTGCTAATAAACGCTCAGAGACGCGTAAAAGTCTAAAAATGGTTACATAAGCAGTAAAAAGAACATCGTCAAATCATTCTTAATTCGATAAAAAAGGGATAGTTTGCATTATAGAATATTTACTTCAATTCTATCGTCATTTATTTCTACTTCAGCCTAATAATATTTTCGTGAATTTGTAAGCCGGATACAGATGTTCTGAAGTTTTCCGACATATACTGGGTGTTGCAAAAGTTTTGTGACATTTTTTATTTTGCATATATCTCAGATTGAGAAAATGATAACATCTTGACTTTTTTTTGAAAAGATGCGCCATGAAAAGCTCTACAAAAACTGTATAAAGAGACTCCTATTCACTTGTTCTGATGGTTTTCCCACGCTCAATATGAACAACCTATACGATAGTGCTGCTTCCCAGCGTAATAAAAAATGTTTGAAAGACATTTTTTGTTTTGCATATATCTCGGATTGAGAAAATGATAACATCTTGATTTTTCTTTTGAAAGATGCACCGTAGAAAGCTCTACACAAGCTTTATGAACAAATCCCTATTGCAAAACAAAAAACGTCTTCCAAACATTTTTGTTATGCTCAATACGCTGGGAAGTAGTGCTATCATGTAGGTTGTTCATATTGAGTATGGGGAAACCATCAGAACAAGTGAATAGGAATCTCTTTATACAGTTTTTTGTAGAACTTTTCATAGCGCATCTTTTTCAAAAAAAATCAAGGTTTTATCATTTTCTCAAGCCGAGATATATGCAAAATAAAAAATGTCGCAAAACTTTTGTAACACCAGGTGGCTATGTGCTTACATATTTCATGAAACACTAGTAGGCTACATGTAAATTATAGATTATCAGGAGTAGTCACTTTTAAGAATGCTAGATGCAATAAGGCTTTAGTACATCGTCCTAATAACTTATTATAGAATTCCCATAGTCGTTTTCAATGAAAATCGTGCAGCCTCATTCACAAGATGAGGTCTATTAATATTTATTCTGATAAAATAGGCTGTATTGTTGATGGCATCGCATACACATATAGCTAGAAACATGCTCAAGTGCATCTTATCTATGCGAAAGAAAGAATCGGACCATATTTAGACGCATAAGTGGAATCCAAGAGCATCAAGAAGCGTATAGAATCAATGCGTGTACTTGCACGTGGTTGATAGACAATGTTCGATCGTGTTCAGTTTAACCCTTTGAGGACGGATGGCTCATTTTTGGACCACTTATTTTGCAGTAAAGAAAAAAGTGTTTATTTCACACTAAACTATTAAATATGTAAGGTCATTATGGGCATAAACAACTATATTTGTCATGTCATACTTTTCTTTTCTTTCTTTCCTTCTCTCATACAAATTCTCTTCAAATATCTCTTCTTCTTGCTGCTGAGGTACAGTGACATCATAATTTCCCTCTTCTCCTCTGATCTTTTATTTTCCGAGAATGTAAATGTATTTGTTTCCAACTCATTTATTTGCTATAATCAGTTACCTCAGGATAAATTAAAATATTTAAACTACATGGTTTCAGTGGTGAAATCTCTCTGCTCCGGTAGTGAACGAATAAGTCCTGAAAGACCTTCTTCTGAAAAGAAGTCTAAACTACCATCACCAAAAACTGTCCTTAATATTGACAATGAAATGCATTTGCCTGTGAAAGGAAAAAGAAGAAGATGTGCTTATTGTAGCACCAAGACAGCAAAGGAGGAGGGCGGGTTTGCACGTAAAACGGCCCTCAATAAAAATCATCTCACAACACTTTCTAAAATTGAATTTCATCTTCCTCTAACTAAGAATAAAGCATCTGGACCTCTTTCAGGCCATGTTTTAACGCCTCTTCTCGACATTTCTACCTAGGGCAGAAGCATTATCAATATCGGGATCCCCCTCACAGATTAGCCGCATTAGTTTATCGAATCAGTCTCATATTTTCAGAGTAAATAGAGCTTTTCAAGAGCTACAAAATGATCACAAATTGTTAAGGAAAATATGCGGCGCTCGGAAATTTTTAAGGACCACACTGTCCAGGTTCTACAGGAAAACTGATTGCTGGAATAGTATGGTCCGCACAATCGTAAATATCGCTCATGATACCATCGTCATTTTTTTCGTGCCGATAGAACTTTCCAAGAGCTACAAAATGATCACAAATTGTGAAGTAAAATATGCTGTGCTCGAAAATTTCCAAGCACTACACTTTTCAGGTTCTACAGGAAAATCCATTGTTGTGATAGTATGGTCCGTAGGATCTTAAGTATCGCTCCTGATACCACCGTGATTTTTTCTGTACAGATAGAACTTTTGAAGAGCTGCAAAATGATTACAAAATGTTAAGGAAAATATGCTGGGCTCGAAAATTTCCAAGGATCACACTGTCCAGGTTCTACAGAAAAACTCATTGTTGGGATAGTGTGGACCGTAAGATCTTAAGTATCGCTCCTGAAACTACCGTAATTTTTTCTGTGCAGATAGAACTTTTGAAAAGCTACAAAATGATCAAAAATTGCAAAGTAAAATATCCTGTGCTCGAGAATTTCCATGGATCATACTGCCCAGGTTCTACAGAAAAACTCATTGTTGGGATAGTATGGTTCTCACAATCTTAAGTATCGCTCCTGAAACCACCGTGATTTTTTCTGTGCAGATAGAGTTTTTCAAGACCTTCAAAATGATCACAAATTGTGAAGTAGAATATGCTGCGCTCAAAAATTTCCAAGGACCACACTGTTCCGGTTGTGCAGGAAAACTCATTGTTGGGATAGTATGGTTTGTAAGATCTAAAGTATCGCTCCTGATACCATCGTCACTTTTTGTATTCAGATAGAGCTTTGCAAGACCTTGAAGATGAACATAAAATGTAAAGAAAAATATGCTGTGCTCGAGAATTTCCAAGGGCCATACTATCCGGATTCTATCGAAAGACTATTGTTAGGATAATATGGTCCATACGATCTTGAGTATCAGTCCTGATACCATCGCCATTTTTTCGGTGTGGATAGAGATTTTCAAGACGTAACAGTGATCTTAAATGTAAAGGAAAATTTACCGTCCTCGAAAACAATCACGGACGACACTATCGAATCGTTGTGAGAAAACGAATTGTCGAAAGAATATGAGGAGCGGGTTTTGAAACTTCGATCATGGAATGGTTGTGAATATTGGAGTAAGTGATAGAACGTATTATAGGTAAGAAGCCGTTATGGATGTGGAACAAAGCAAGGCTTGAGCAATGTATCGGGGATGATTGGTATGCAGTAATGGGAGAGTCATTTTAGGGGTTGAGAGGAAGGGTAGTAAACACGCAGAGATTCATATAGCAGATGTAGTATACAGAGAATTTGAGGTGAAGATGGCTATATAGCGAAGGAGAATGATGAAAAAATGTTGGCTAGATTGGGATTTCGACATGATACGAGATCAGAGAGAGAAGAGACAATATGTTTCATGGAGAGTGATCTCGAGAGAGGTTAAGAGATGGCGCGACAGGTGCGAAGAAAACGTTTTCGTTGGAGAGTGATTCGGAGCGTAGATGTTTCATACAAAGAGAGATATGAAGAAGAAATTTTTAAAGAGAAGCATTTGTTAGATTTATTTTACTGATAGCGGTGATAACATATAAAAGCGAGAGGTTACATGAATTCTTATTACTTTTCGCATAAAGGCAATGCGTACAAGTCATATATCTGTCATTGTTATGGTGGTTGCGTAAGTGTGAGCAGCGGACTTCCTCTAACTGCAAAATGCATTCGACTTTTCTTCATGAACGGTTCGTTTCCACCGTCTCCGCCGATGGTTTGCTACATTTCTACAACTAACCACCATACGGGGGTCATATTTTCCAGCAATGTTATAGAGGGAAGTATAAATCATACCTCTAAAAACATATCATCGACCACACTATACTGACCGTCGATTACTCCCAACATTGCCGATACTGTGCGGCTTGAGATTTTCTGGCAGCCCCATTGCTGCCTAATGTTTTATTACCATTTCGCAGCTCTTAAACCGCTCTATATCCACAGAAAAAATGGCAATGGCATCAAGAGCCACACTCAAGATCGCAAGAACAATACTATCAAATCCATTTGTTTTCCTGTAGACTCCGGACAGATTGGTCCTTGGAAATTCTCGGACGCACCGCATTTTCCTTTACATTTTCTGATCATTGTGTACGTCTTGGAAAGTTCTATCTGCACAGAAAAAATGACGATGGTATCAGGAGCAATGCTTAAGATCTTACGGACCATACTATTCCAACAATGAGTTTTTCTGTAGAACCTGGACAGTGTGGTCCTTAAAAATTGTGGAGCGCCGCATATTTTCCTTAACAATTTGTGATCATTTTGTAGCTCTTGAAAAGCTCTATCTTTTCTGAAAATATGAGACTGATTTGGTAAACTATTGCGGTTAACCTATGAGGGGGATTCCGATATTGATAATGCTTCTGTCCTAGGTAGAAATGTCGAGAAGAGGTGTTGAAACATGGCCTGAAAGAGGTCCAGATGCTTTATTCTTAGTTAGAGGAAGATGAAATTCAATTTTAGAAAGTGTTGTGAGATGGTTTTTATTTAGGGCCGTTTTACGTGGAAACTCGCCCCCCTCCTTTTCGATCCAACATCGAGTGCTTTACTTGCAAATTGCCATTTTGTTTAAAAGAAGAAAATAATTGTTTTTTTTTGATTATCATAAAATTTTTATGTAGCCACTTTGAGTTAAAATGAAACAAAATGGTTGAAATATGCTTTTTTCTATGGAAAAAAATCCGTCCTCAAAGGGTTAACTACGTTGGAAATTCTGAACGCATCTGAATGCAAAACTGAAATTGTCTGGGTTGAAACGCATCCCATACCTAATCTAAACCTGTTTGGATGCGTCTTATTTAATAACCGCATTTGAACACACCCAGCAGTTCAAAACGCTATGCGTTTCATGGTTACATGGGGACAGAAGTGAAAACCATTGGTCTCAAGAAATGTATTATTTCAGATAAAAATCCAATTATGGTAGTAGGACTCGCCACTAGCCTGACTATTGGTCTTCTATTGATTGTTATTCTGTTGATTGTTCGTGTGATTCGACGCAAATATGAATATTTCGTAGCAAATCAAATTCCAGGCCCACCACCCACATTTCTGCTCGGCAATTTAGGTGTACTTTGGGGGACACCATATCCAATGCGTCAGTTAGAAGCATGGACACGTCAATACGGAAACGTTTATGGGATGTTCGAAGGCATTCTGCCAGTCTATGTCGTTTCGGATGTTGATTTTCTTGAAGAAGTGTTCATCAAACAGTTCAGTAATTTTGATCGACGAAAGCCTGTCATTTTTTCGTTACCTGGAGACGAACGAGTCCACCTAGTAAATGCCAATGGATCACGATGGCGACGACAACGACATGTTGTTAATCCAACATTCAGTAAAGCTAAACTGAAACAAATGTTACCACTGTTCGATGAATGTACCAAAGAATTCATTCGTACGCTTGAACCTTACGCTGATACCAACGCTCCAGTGAATATTCGTCCACTCTGTCATGCATTGAGTATGGATACATTGTGTAAGTCTAACACTAGAGCAATATCATCAGACAGAACTCTATTTAGGTCGTTGTGCATTTTCATTCGACACGGATATACAACGGAATTCAAACGATCCATACATGAAAAAGTTGGAAGAGTTTATGAGCATCGATAACCGAAAACTACTTTTTGTCAAAATAATTAACTTAGTGCCGGTGTTCGGCGATTTTGTTCTTCAAATATTCACTCGATTGTATAGATTACTAGCTGATTTTAACGAAACATTTTCATTTGTTCATTTTCCTGAACTACCTTTGCTTTGGCTATTGGACCGAATCGGTGAACATGTTCTGCATTTACGACATGATCTGAAGGAGGGTCATCGTGTAGATCTTCTTCATCTTATGCTCGAGGCAGCCACTGACGAAAAGGTTTTGGTAAGACACATAGAATAATATTGAAATTTAAATGCAAAACTTTGACTTTTTTTTCTACCATTCTTAGGATGAACCTGATGCATATCAAGAACGGGTTACAACATCACATAATATGAGCAGCAAACTGACGTATAATGAAATAATAGGCAATGTCCTTCTATTTTTTGTTGCTGGTACAGAAACAACATCGACTATGCTCTCGTTATGCATGTATGTATTGGCTACTCATCCTGAGATACAGCAAAAATTAGTGAACGAAATAGATACGACCATTAATGACAATGTTCAGTCATCAATGTTCGATATGATTGAAAAATTAGAATACATGGATATGTTCATTAAAGAAGTCAATCGCATGTATCCCACCGCACCTATTGTACTTAATCGTTTGTGTATGCAAGACACCACAATAGGAAAATATTCGATAAAAAAAGGTATGCACTCTCAAATAGGAACCTTCGAATACAATGGCTGCCAGAATTATTCGTCCACCTGTAACATGTCGTTCTTTGTTCTCTTTGTCCTTTCAAAATAATGCAAGCGAGATACCTCTGATTTTCACCATCGTATAACTCTTCATGTCGGAAAAGCGATAAAATGTCGAATGAAAAATGTCGAAAAAAAATGTGGAAAGTGAAAATGTCGAAGATCAAGATGTCGAAAATGAGGATTTCGAAGCATATGAGTATAGGGTGGAGATATGCATGCGGTTGTAGCCTTGGCAGTGGCTGCGGCCTTGACTGCAAATGAAAAGCAGGCCCATATTCCCCCGCTGTCACACCAAAGACAATCGCAACTACACCAGACTCACTTAAACACGTACCGGAATCCACAAACTGCTACAGATAACACCTCAAATGCTACAAACAACACTTGCGATGTTACAAATAAATCTTGAGATGCGACAGATAAGACCTGAAATGCTACAAATACCACTTGCAATGCTACAGATACCGCCTGAGACGCTCCGAGCAGCACATGAGATGCTATAGACAACACCTGAAATGCCACAAACAACACCCGAGATGCTACAGATAACGCCTAAAACGCTACGGACAACGCTTAGATGCTACAGACAGCAGCTGAAATGCTACCAGCAGTATTTCCAGGCAGCTCCTAAAATTTATAGGTAGCATGTTCAGATAATTTTCCAAAACTTACATTGACTACGTGTATTAGAATTAAAAATAATCCAAACTTAATGCTTTCGCTGTGACATTAATTAACTCTAATGGCAATAATGCTGAAACATCCGTGTTACTGATTAATGATAAGGCAAAAGCATAAGCCTTAGCAATAAATAATGCTAATGATAATTCTAATGCAATACTCCTATACTCATTCCACACCGACACCTACACCACATTCACACCACGCCTCAGTTCGACAACATTTAGACGTCAGTGCTTTTAAATTTTTTTCGACATTTTTACTTTTCGACATTCCTACTTTCGACATTTTTCTTTCGACATTTTCATTTTCGACAATCTATTTTTCTACGTTCTGTTTTTCGAGATTTTTTGTCTTTCGATGTTTTCTCGTTCGACATTTTACCATCAAACCTTTATGTCGAATAGGTGGTTAAAGGTCGAAAGGAAAAATGTCGAAAGAGAAAATGTCGAAAGGCAAAATGTCGAAAGCAGATTGTCGAAAATCTAAATCCTTTTTGCTCACAGATTTCGCCCTCACCCTCACTGTTGTGCTCTGTGAATGTGTACCGTATTACATTCTATTGATCAAATCTTAGAAAAAGTTTTTCATCAAGGATTTACAAGGATTTACAGGGGTTCATAATTTTCGACATTTTGCTTTTCTACATTTTTTTTTCTACATTTTCACTTTCTACATTTTCCTTTCGACATTTTGACACTTTACCCTTCATGTCTATCCATGTAAAGAAAATGAGGGACAAAATTAGATTAAAATCTATTAAAAAATGATTAAAAATTGATTTAAATCGTAAACCTTCTAATCGATTTTTAATCGAAAGTAACCAAAATTATCAAAACTTCAGTGCTTATTTCGATTAATTTTGATTATAATCAATTAAAATTTGATGAAAAAAATCGATTGTAACTGATACAAATCGACGAAAAT
>CAJNOP010004493.1:0-10400 GCA_905250075.1 Rotaria sp. Silwood1 | reverse complement strand
CACCCACACCCACACCCTCAAGTTAGAAAGTAACAACCCAACAAAATTTTAAAAGAGATTCTCCGACAACTATTGTAAAGTTGAAAATATTGTAAGTTGAAAATACAACCAAAAAAGGCTAGCAAGACCGGTTTCGATAAGAAAATTAGAAGTTTTTGAGATTGCAAGCATCATACGACATGTGTTTCGTCCTTGGTTAAGGGACTCGACGGGCATGTTCACAATCTATAGTACATATAACTAGAACTCTCCAAATACTGAAGTAGTAATAGCATAAACCGTACTACGAAAATCCGATTAAATTAATAATTAGAATTTTTTGAGATTGCAGGCATCATACGACACGTGTTTCGTCCTTGCTTAAGGGACTCAACAGATGGGAAATAATTCTTGTATGGTTACTTAAATTTAATTAAGAATCACAAGAATTATTTGGCATCTGATGAGATCCTTAAGCAATATCGAAACGCGTCATCGTAGTTTGTCACACCCTCACAGCCCACACCGTCATCCTTACGCTTCTTGTTTTCTCCTTATTAAAGTATGTCTGTAGTTATCATTCCATGTATAAAAAGAAATAAGAAACCAGAAGGAAACCAAGCATTTACGTCTAAAAACGATCGATTATTTATAAAATGAGATAGAATCTTTCAATAAACACATTGTCTCATCGAAGAATATTCAGCTTAATCGCTTTATAGGTTATAAATTATTATGTCTAGTTTATCCCTGAACTCATTTTCCACAATTTTTGGAATAATGATGTAAAATATTTCATTTAAATTAAATCCATTGTGACATATTCAAAAATCAATATACATATGAATAAATTTAATAATAGATTACAAAAAAAAAATACCCGATGAAATCTATAAATGAGAACGAAATACATAGTGTCATGTTTTTTAAATTTTTGTGGATTCGTTTATAGCGTATTGATAGTTGTCATGTCTTGACGTCTATTGCAATTTATATTATTAGACTGAAATCGTTTCTAATTCAATGTGACCACGTTCTACCGGTTTGGGAGTGACTTTCGAAGTCCTTGACGAAGTTTTAGTATTAGAAGAAGGCACGTTTGTAGGTGGTGCATTTGAGTTATTCGTTTTCGGATTTGTATCGGATTTAGTTACTAATCCGTCATTCTTCCTTTCAGGTAGAACTCTGTAAAGCACTATTCCAAAGATTCCTAATGACATACCAAGAAAAAGTATGTAAAATGTTAATGGTGAATGTGACCATTCGTATTCTAACGAAATGACAATAGCAACCGTCCCGGATGCAAACAATATCAACGAAAGAAATAGTGTGATCATGGATTTGCCAAGATAAACAATTATAGCCAAAACTGTTGTAAATAGACCCATGAGACCAGTGCACACACCCAATTGATCCAAAATACTTTTAGTTGTTTGAAGATTGATTACCCACCCAAAGCACCACGCAATTTGATTAGTTATATTTCCGGGAAATACAGCTTCACGGGAAGGAGTACAATGGAAACGTATTCTATGAGTTCTGTTACTAACGAAACAATCCATTGGATAATCGGGGCATTCATCGTTTGGAAAAAGTCTAGCATTGGCTAGAAAGCATCCTTGAAAAAATGTCATTACCGTAAAAGAAAGTATCATTGCAGCAAGAGCAGCGAATGGCCAGGCAACCCATCGCACGTGATCTTTCTCTGTCGGAGTAACAATTTGAATGCCCTGATCTTTCCCAGCACCATCGTCTTCACCAACTGCTTCCTGTGTTTCAATACCTATGATCCATCGGATGACAAATTGTTTGCCTCTTTCTAAACGATAGATTAATAATACGGCTATTGTTATAACAACGAGAATAGCAGCCGAAATCAAAGTGTCAGCTTCAACATATGACGAGTAACTCCACGACATTTACTTTTCTGTTATAATTGATAAGTTATGATGTGTACGAAATTTCCGTTTTCGAGAATTTGATTGCACCAGCAACGCAGTACTACGTAGTTTAAAATGAAAAAGAAGCTTTTTGGATTAATATCATATCTATATTACAAAAAAAAATAATGAGCTGGGTAATGGGATACTTCTTGATAGGAGGTGTTATGATAAATTTACATTTTGTATATGACAACCTGGTTAAAACGTGAGATTTCTTGATAGGACGTGTTACGATAAATTTACATTTTGTATATGACAACCTGGTGAAAACGTGAGATAACGTTATCTTTTGTTTTGCTGCTTTGAAAGAAGACTTTTCACATGAAAAATTTTCTCGGCAGATCATTCATACAAAAGAAAACATCCATATGAAATGTCCACCATTTGCATTAGAAGACGAAAGAAAATGATTCATTCAAATAAAGAATGTAAATCAATGGGAAACAGATCAACCTATCTCTTAACGAAAAGACAAATCAATCTGCTACTCTCAAGGGCGTGTTTGAATAGAATGATTTTAAAGAAATCAATCAATAGCTAGCAAGACCGGTTTCGATACGTGCTAGAATTAAGGGTGTGGGTGTGGGTGTGCGTGTGGGTGGGGTGTGGGTTTGGATGTGGGTGTGAGTGTGAGGTATGGATATGGGAGTGGGCGCGTGTGAGTGTGGGTGTGTGTGTGGCGTGTGAGTGTGGGGTATGGATATGGGAGTGGGCGCGTGTGAGTGTGGGTGTGCGTGTGGGGTGTGGGTATGGAATAAAAACGAACAGCCACATCCACACCCACCTACACCCGAGAATATATTGATGTCAATCAATTGAATATTTTTTTTTGTTGTTTTGATACGTTTTATGATGCTTTCAGACAGTTAAAATAAACTTTTAATCACAGAATAATTAACCAATGGTTTTGGTTTCGTTCAATATAGGAGCCATATTTGAGATGATGCCTTTGTTTCTTTACTTTTTCAAGTTATTAATATAAATTTATTAAATGATAATCATTGTATAATGCTCAATGGACCAAAGAATGAAAGAGTATTCTTGTGGTACAGTCAGAAAAATAATATTTCAGTTTTTAGAAAAATTTCAAATAGGGTGGTGAGGGTAAATTGCGATCTGTGTAACTGTACAGAAGCGCTTGTTTAAATGGACATGGTGTTGTACGCCATAAATAACGAAGACCAAATAATGACTGTCCAATACATGAACTTGATAGTGTTAATGTAATAGTCAAAGCATTTTTGCTAGATATAGTTGCTGGTACCCATAAGCTATCATCGTGACATTTAGAACCTTTACAACAAACTTCAAATCCATTTGAATTTCGTAAATCAATATCTTGTACAGCCATATAAGTGATATTTACCGTTGTACTACCATTGGAGTAACTGACACTTGATACAATAGGACCTTGAAATTCCACTTGTTGATTATAAGCAACAGCTAGACCTGAACGTGATAATCGATAGGCAACATCATGCTTGTTTCGAGGATGATAACTAAAAGTATATATATATGTAGTATATACCCATTTGAAAGTATTTCTTTATGATTCAATTGAACTTACCTGTTAGGATCATCACGTAGATCTAAAGTAACAGCCATAAATACTTTAGGAACAACATTATTTGGTACATAGCCAACATCAAATGTTTGATGCCATCGAAGAATGGTAAAAGCATCAATTAATGTACTTGTATTTGACCATGTTGATAACTACATAGAGAAAATGTATATGATCGTTATTTATGTTCATTAATGAAAATAAACTTACTTGAACAAAACCGAATGGAAAGTAAAGATCAGTTAAATTACCTGTGCGGTAATTCCATGTTTGTCTCCAATATTGAATCATTTTTGCAAATGTACAAGCATATTTATCGGTGTGATAACCACCATTGGCTTCACCTAATTAACTGTACGATTGAGTAATGAATAAATCTTTTGGTTTTCTATTACCTTGATACCAAATAGTACCATAAATAACCATACGTGTAAATGGATAAATCATTGTATTGAACACATAAGAATTACTAACATTTACCCATGTTACAGACTGACCATATATTGGTAATAGTATTGTGTTATTTCTATTTTGTAAAGATAAAACTATGACATGAATAAAAGTCTTTATAAACATACAATGAAATTCCACAATCTTGCACAACTTCAGGTGGCATCCACAACTCAATAGCTGCAGCACCAAAACTAGTAGCTATAAGTCCAATAGGTCGACCATCTAGTGATTCATGAATCATACGACCATAAAGCCAACATACAGCTGACATATAAGTATATGATGGTCCACCAATACTTTGTAGTGATGCAACAGACCAATTCTGAGTAATACCAAGTAATTCTTCTACAGGTGTATGAGATAGTTTTGATGCAACTGTAAATACTCGAATTTTAGGATATTTGCCAGCATTATTTATTTCTTCTGTTGCATTAAAAATATCTATGACTGCCATTTGCATATTAGATTGTCCTGAACATATCCATACATCACCAAACAATACATCATGAAGTGATATAGTAAAGAGTGAACCATTAGCTAATTTTTGTGTAACATGAATATCATATGGTCCCTCGTCAGAAATTGGATCTAGTACAATGGACCACATACTTTCACCTGAATCATTTTCTAGTTCTGCTCGACTAATAGTTGTGTAAGTTTTATTCTTTATTTGAAGTGTAGTTAATTTGCTTGGTTCTCCAAATCCCCAAATAATAGCTCTTTGTGGAGCTCGTTGTAGCATCATATGATCTTGTATATAATTGGCAAAACGAGGTATTACATTACCTATTATTTTAACATATTCTCTACATATCAAAATATATATTCAAAATACTAACTACATAAAATCGAAACTAAAAAAGCCAATGAGACCTATCCAAACAAGTCTATCGGGAAAATGTAGCATTTGTTTGAATTTAAATAGTTATGGTAGCAGTAGTGTTAGACACATATCACTGCATCTACTGTGATAAAGTTAAACAAGTTATATGTTAAAGGCAAATTTTTTTTATTTTAAGTAAAGAATAAAATCAGAGGCTATGGAATGTTTCGAAATTGAGTGAGACTCAGCAAAGTATATTTTTAAGCCTAAAATAAGTTCTCGTTAATAAATGTGAGATGAATTTACGAAATTTAGGTGATAAACCGTTTCAGACTACTTGGTTTTGAACATTTTCATGAAAAATACTGTTCTCTTCAATTCCGTTCTGTATCGGCATTGTTTCTAAACATTTTCAAAAAGATTTAGAAAGTTCGACGAAATACAAGAGTAATTTTTGTAAACTAAAACTCAATATGAAAAGGGTTTTTTAATTTGCTGAGAGATGCATTGTGCGTCTGAAGAATGTATATCAACCAGATCTACACGAATACTCATCAGGATGAGTTTCAAGTTCAAATACTTCACAACATAGATAACCAAATCTGTCTATTCGTGAGTTATTAAAAAAGCATTCTAAAATTCGATTTTGGTTTCAGATCATATTAGCTTTGTACATAAGTTCTACTATTACAGAATACCATATCAGTATAATCCATCAGGGATCTTTTTTTTTTACATGATCATCTATTGATTGTTGACAAGATTTTCCCTAATGGTAACTTGTATAAAGAATCTAAAAAGAAATTCGAATATCGAAGACTGTTTGCAACAACGATTTGAGAGAAATAAGCTCTTTAAAATATTGTTCACATCAAAGATCTCTGGGAACATCAAGACTTGCTTTTCAGCATCCTGAAATCGGAAATAAAAAATTTTCTTCAATCATGCAGAGTAGCAAAGCAACTGATTCCCGACGAAATGACATGTCTTTGGCTGTATTGCATTAATCTTTAAAAATGCTAAGTCCTTTCAGTACAAACTTACGTTTTGATATAACGAAAAACACTTAGTAACTTCGTTGCTACCTGTTATCAAAAGAAATTTTACTCCAGTAATGGGCTGTGACAAGCTAAATTTTAGGTTTTCTAGCGATTTTGGATATCTTGCAATATTGTGGAGACATTGTTAATCAGCAGTTCTTGTTAAAATAAATTTTTATATTAAAACCTCGATTCAGATTCTTTATACTAATATGCATTTAAAAATAACAGAAGGGTGAGCATTTTTGAAATAACTTTTGATAGGAAATAGATAAAGATCTGCTATTTTAATTGTTTGAAATGTAAAACTTTTAGAATTTTCATTGCCAGCAGTACATCATAATTATTAATCAAAGTTCAATAATCCTTGCAAATATCAATATTAAAATCGTCAGCTGATCACAAGTTATTAACATTCTAATACATCTTATTCATAGTTTTTTCACAATTAATCGCTTTTTATTCTGATTTTTCAACGAAAAAGTCATTTTATAAATGTATTCAAAATTCTCGTTATTTTTTTAACATTTCTGAACTTTTCCACGTGCTTTAACTTTTTTACAACAATTACTTATAAAATTAATCTTTTCACTTCTAGCTGGATTTCGACTTTAAAGAATTTATTTACATGACTTGGTAAAAGTGACCGCCAGGTTTTGGAGTGCGGAGCAGGGTTCTAATTACAAAAGTACAAATCGGCATTTGGAGTAAGTATTTCTGTTTGAACTTGTTGGACGATCAATTACCTTTATTAAAGCAATTTATTCTGTACAATATTCTGTAGAAAGAGAAGACGTTTGAGTTTTTCGTAAAATATTCATGAAGTTATCCAGAAATTATTTCGATGCTATTTACTGTTTATACTTTAAACTCTAGTAGTGTTTCTATTCTGGAAAGAAAGAATTCTTTATTTGATGAATATTTATATAAACGTGAAGTTATATCTTCACTGAAAAGAATAATTTAATAATTTTCTGCAGTCTCAGCAGGCTCATTATGTCAAATGCATTCTAAAACTAGGAGAACTAGGTATTCAAATCAGTGAAAATGAACTTTTATCACTTTATATTTAGTTATTATTGTTTTCTGATAGATCGATCATATAATTCCACGATTTGCTTATTTCACATGAAACAAGATGTAACACGCCATATGCACATATAATAAAGGTTGTTACTATGAGTCATGACCAAACAGTTAGTGACTTTACTCTTAGCTCAGTTTTATAGTTCTTTTTATTATAGCTTAAACATAGCTTCAAGAAAATTCAAAGCTTCGCAATTAAACGAGATTTCCTTTTGCAAGCAAAGCTAAATATCGGCGTGATCGAGTCTCACATCAGTAATTCACATGAGACTGAGCCTACAGACGCCAAACTTGAGTAAGGCTGAAACATTGCTCATCTTAGACAATCCACTGACTATGATTATCATTTAAATAAACTAACGATAAAAGAAATGAAATTTATAATCATCTAACCATGAATATTCTCTTTGTAATGAGCAATCGATCGATGAAATAAAACGATATTCAACAAACAAATCAAAATGATATGATGATGAACATTTATCAACTAATTCATTCGTAGTATGACCTTATCTATTTCTAAATTAACTCTATTTATATTTCGCTTTCTCCTGTTTCTCTTTTATATATTTGAAGAAAACACCGCTGTGAACATATTATGTTAAAGTTCGTTATTTTTTTCTTTTTCTGATCATATTCTTTATTTATTTTCATGTACTGAATTAGATCGTGTGGATGTGAGAAAAGACTAAATCCATACCCACGTCCACCCAATGATGTTATTGATTAGTTTTAACTGAGTCATTTTCCAAATTTATTAAAAGATTATGATTATCGCAATGAGAATGAAAGATAATATTTTTTTTTGATGACTGCCTTTTTCTAAACTGCAAGATAAAAGATTGATTTGAAACAATGAAAATTTCCCTCAAATAAATTCAATGCTTCGAGCTTCCTAGAATGCAATATATCTGTGAAAGATTATTCATTCGTTTTTCTGATCAGAAATTCTTTACTATATGTTTCTGTTACCGAAAAACTAAAGTTCCTATTGTTTCTATCTTCTCATACTAGTTGTTCATCTTTTATAATATTGATTATATATAAAATAGGGTCTATGGTTTTACTGAAAAAGAGATTTGACTAACCTTTGTTGCTTTTCACCATAGGTTTGTCATTAAAATTTTTGAATGATTCAAAAATCCATAAGAGGATGATCGCCATGAGAAGGCTTCGTGAATATCGACCGGCGAACATTCGAAGTCCTGAGAATACCTGTTCAATATCCACTTTTCTAAAATAAAAACATAGAACAGATGCATAATTTATTTCTGAATGTTAGGAAGCAAATGTAGTATTAGCGTTGAATTGGTGAAATAAGCTCTCCGAGTTGAAAATAGTTTTTCTATGACGACTATAGCCATTTCATCATTAACACTTCTCGAACTGTTCGAAAGCATATCGAACAAGGGAGTGAATTGTTTTTGATATAAACGTTAGCATACAAAATAGGTCTCATCGCTACTAGAACGTCCCAAATATTCTCACAAAAGCATATCTTTCCATCTTAATCTGTTAAATTCTTTGATAAGTCATGTTTTTATTTTAGAAAAGCAGACACATTTGATCTGCTTGAAATATCAATTTTTCGAACAACTGCTCAGTTTAACTAAAATTTTTAATAAAATCAAATGGCAATGAGACCTGACCGCGCCCAAAGTCTCAAGTAAAAAATATTCGATTTTAGTCAGGAAAAATTTGGAGCAGGTTGAGATATGCTCAAAACAAAAGCTCAGAACTCATTTGCAGTCAAAGTTGTAAGCTTGAATTCTATAAAAATATGATTGAAAACATGGAGAAAATGTTGAATTAGTAATAAAAATGAGGATTAATTTGAATGTGGATGTGAAACTAGTAATAACACCCACACCTACACACCCTTGTATAATAACATTTAGTGGCATTCACACAAACTAAAACCTTGCTCCAAGACAAAATGCTAAAAAAAGTTGCCCGTAACTTTTCAGAAACTGGAAAAATGCGGTGCAAAACAGAGAAATCTCTGAAAATTCATCAAGACTAACATTTATTTAATTCTAGATTTTTAATCAAAGAGTCTTGACGCACAATTACAGAGTGTAGCTTTCACAGTTCAACAAAAATGTTTGCTAAATTTGTCCCTAGGCGTAGACACGAAGCATACTCAAAGAAAAACCGAGTAAAAACTCCAAGGATGATATGTGAGCGTGCGTGTGGTTTAGGGTGTATGTAAATGTTTTAATCTCCACCTAGACCAAGATCCGGATCCACCCACACCCGCATTACAATACTTGATGTCTACTATTCATTTCATACAGAACTTCTCAAGACTTTGGTTGGCAAAAAAAGAATTACTGTAATACAACAACAATACTACATAAGGTGACGAGGGAGCATTTCTGAGTGATTCTCTCTGCTAACATAATATGATGTTCATATGTAAAGGACTATTAGATTAGAATAGTCACCAGCGCCGTAATGTTAGAGAATGATTGAACTTTAGCAAGGCTCTGTTAGTAATGGATTCGAGTGAATTCAGGTCACATTCGCTTAGGAAGCCTTCCAAGTGTTCTCATTTGTGTTCAAACTAGGATTCAATGTGCTCTATCAAATGCTGAAACCGCGTTTACGACATCTGAACCGCTAGTTCAGAAGTTTCGTAATGTTGGTTCTTCCCTATCAACCATAGGGAACCCGAGTAGTAGTTCCAAGCCCTGTGTTCTCATTTGTACTTGAAGAAGAGGTAGAAGTGCTCTTTAGAATGATTATGACTCATGGACGATATCCCAAACGATTCGTTCAGAAGTCGAAAAACAACGTACTTTAGTTGATGAACCATCTCGCATCCAGGTATTAGTTCCTGTTCTGACTACACCAGACATTGCTCCAGGTATTCTCGTTTGTATTTCAAGAAGAATTCTAAATCCTTTGTCTAGTAACACTGAAAAAAGGCATAGAACATGTTGTGAACGAATCGAGATATCCAGTGCTTTCGAAGTTTTCTATAGTCTGAAGGGAGAAAACACTATTCATCGATTTGTAAAGTAATGGTAGAAGACATCGTAAATCTGATCTTAATGCTAGATAGAACATGGTGAGTTCTATTTGGAACACTAATGAGAATTTATACAGCACTGCCTGAACGAATGTGGCTTGAAATACTTGAATCTGATGCTAACTTCATCTGCACTGAAATTTTACACATGAGATAGTCATAGCAAGGCTCTAGTATCGACAACGTTTTAGATTGATATTCGAAGATATCATTTCACTCGAGAACTAATATCGTATAGGAAAGATCTACTAAAAATTATAAATTTCGTCCAAATCACATCGAAAGTACCCGTTCTTTGGCAATTATTCGAATCTAATTGTTTCCTATGCATGGATGTAATACGAATACAAACGAAGCGGATTATTTGGGAGCATTATCTCGTTAGTTTTATTACTCAAGAATAGAAAAGTCCGCTGTATACTGATACTGGAAACAGTCTTCTGAACAGGATTTTATTTTACAATATTTTGCAAAAATA
>CAJNOP010004492.1:0-10400 GCA_905250075.1 Rotaria sp. Silwood1 | reverse complement strand
TCTCTCTATTGGTCCGTTTTTATCCTAGAATCTACGTGCTACCTTCGTCTGACTTTCTAATTAACTGTAGAAAAATAATTTATTTTCTATTAGAATTTTATTTATATTTTAAAAAATTTAACAAGTCGAAAAACACACAGGTACACATAAAAAATTAGAAATTATTTTTTTCCACAAAAACAAAATTAATATAATAAAAAAATTGAAAGAACTAAAATATTTAAAAAAATAAATTAATAAAAAAATTAAAAACATAGAAATTATTGCATCTATATAGAAAGAAAGCTAAAATAATTAAAAAAATTAAAAAAATAGAAATTATTTATCTAGAAAAAAAAATTAAATAATAAAAAAAATTATAAAAATAGAAATTATTTTTATCTAGAAAAAGAAATTAGAGTACTAAAAAAATTAAAATAATTAAAATAATTAAAAAAAAAGTATTATATCTAGAAAAAAATTTAAATAATAATGGAATAAAAAAACCAATTATTTGATCTAGAAGTAAAAGAAATTTAAATAATAAAATAATTTTAAAACTTGAAACGATTCAAAATTTTTTCAAAACAGTAAAGGATATGGCCTTCGACTAACGTTTTTATAAGTGTGCTTTCTTTGTTGTTTATTGGTTCATAAAAACGAACCAATAAAAAAAAGAAAAATATCACACTTGGTACGTGTGACAAACGGATGTCACGCTTCGTATGCATCACGAGCGGCTGTTACGCTCGGTACGCATGACGTACGCGTTATGTCACGCGTACTAAGCATGACATAGCGTGACATCACGCGTACCAATAGCGTTCGAGTAGACATGGGTATATATATATGTATAATGGGAAGTGTCTGATTGCCTATCACCGAATCAAGGTGAAAGTATAGATGTGAAACTTTGTAGGAAAAAAGCTGCAGCACCGTACGCATGGGCTGTTGCTAGTAAATACATAAATCACAATCACTCCCTTTTTTTTACGCATAAACTTTCAAATTAGTCTCACTGTTCATATACATGTGCAGAAAATAGATTTTATTTCTTGCTTACAAGACAATGATAATCATATATTTATGTTTTTCAGAAAGCAACTGCCATTTATTTGCCAGCAAACAAAATGAATAAATTATTATTAATGCTTTTCGTATGCATGATTTGCTTTTCAGCCATTTCATGCGTCGAGACCATCGGTTCCAGCATCCATTCTATGATGCCAAGACGTGAAGCCGTTCAACAGTTGTTGCAAAGTTCAACCAGCAGTCTTCAAGCTCTCTGCTGTTCACCATTCGCACGATCACTATTCACAACTCGAAAATGTTGCCCCTCAGAAGTGGTGAAGCGCAATGAAATAAGTGGATGTAACTTTGATACGCCTATTCGAAAACATCGTAATGGATAGACTGCCTTTGGAAACTTCATCCCACTATCGTCAAACACTATGTTAACATAGATGAATAGTTTTATCATACAGACGCTTCACTATTTTCATAAATATCATTTCGCAATGGTAAAATCTATCATATTTCCCATCAAGAAACGCTCTCCTCAAATAAATGAATATGCTCATTTTGGTATGAATTATTCCTAATCTTCATGCTCATCATTTTACTTTTTGCGAACTTCATTCTCTTGTCACTAGAGATATGTTGTGGCGAAATAGATGAATACTTCCCTCATTGTCATATGAACTATTCCTAATCTTAATGATCATCATTTAGCCTTTGCAAACTTCATTCTCTTCTCACTAGAGATATGTTATGGTGAAATAGATGAATAGTTTCCTCGTTGTGTGAAGTATTCCTTATTTTCATAATCATTATTCGGGAGTTGCAGATTTTCTCGTATTCGCAGTGAGGAGATATTATGATAAAATAGATGAATAGTTTCCTCATCGTTGTCGTGGTTGTCGTCATATGAACTATTCATAACCTTCATGATCATCATTTAGCCTTTGCAAACTTCATTCCCTTCTCACTGGAGATATGTTATGGTGAAATAGATGAATATTTTCTTTAGAGAAGCTACTCCTTATTTTTATAATCATTATTCGGTAGTTGCGGATGGTGTCTTATTCATAATAGAGACGTGCATTGGTGAAATAAATGAATAGTTTCCTAATGTGATAATGGCTATTCACTTAGCTTATATTTGTAGGACACTATTGAGAAATATTATATTATCATGAACGAATTAATACTATGATAAAATAGTGGAATAGTCTGTGGACAGTGGTAGTTCACTATTTATGTTACCATTTGTGGAAGAATTAACGGGTTCTTAGACAGTTTGCGTGACAGTTTAAGTGTATATCGGATCCGCTTTGGTTGGTGTGAATCCAGTTTCGAGCTTTGTTTATTGATCGCTATCTCAGCTGTGAGCTGTTCAGATCTTTGTTCATATTCTATTTATAGTTATTACGATCAGTTATCGGCAAAGAAGAGGAGAAAATACAAAAAATAATAGACTATCCGTTCAAGTTGTAGACATTTTTGGAAGAAATTTCTGGTTTAGAATCTTATAAACAAAGAGGAGTGACAAATGTGTTTGAGAGTAAGTCAATACAATGTATACTCGTTGGAAATTTTGAAGTTCCAATTCATGATTGATTGTTTTGCCAGATTCATCCAAATGGTAACCACAGCAATCATAAGACAGAATTAAGTCTGGAAAATGTTTTATAAGCAAATAAACCATGTGAATTGGGGAAAATAGCAGCCTAGCAGATAATTCATGAGACAGTCGAGCAATTCTTTATTCTACTTCATTAAGAACCCCCTTAGGAAACCTGATTTTTTGAAAAAGATCCAAAATCGAGTTTTTTTTTTCGGTCAAGAAAAGTGAGCCACAAACTGCGTAAACTCCAAATTTGGAGCTCACTTACCCCTCCATGTTTTACTCATTGACCTCAGTTCAGGTTATAAAGTTCACGGTTCAGAAATGAGCTCCGATCTGCGTAAACTGAATATTTCCAGCTCACTTAAAAAATCACCTGGGGTGGTAGTAGCATTACCTGGGATGCTGGCAGTATCATCTGGGATGCTAGTAGCATCACTTGTGATGCTAGTAGCATCACCTGGGATGCTACTAGCATTACGCTGAATGCTAGTAGCATTACCAAGGATGCTAGTAGCATTATCTGGGATGCTAGAGACATAACCGGAAATACGAGGGCAGTTAACGTTGCGTTACCTGTTACCCGATAACGGTCTCCTAACCTTGCCCGACCTGCTTCCCGTAGCCTTGTCTCCTCAGGCTCCAATATAGGGAGAGTGCTCTTAGGTCCTCAAGTCTCAATATAGTGGGATACCCTTGGCTCTCAAGTCCCAGTATAGGAAGATATCCTTGGATCCTCAAGTCCAAATATAGGGTGGTACCCTTGCCTTCTCAAGTTCCAATATACGACGATACCCTTGCGTCCTCAAGTCCTAATATAGGGTGGTACCCTTGGGTCCTCAAGTCCTATTATAAGTGGGTATTCTTGGCAGTGATTGGATACTCAGTAAAATACTCAGTATTTTTGATACTTTTACTCAGTATTCAGGATTACTTGAGTACATTCTAACAATATCAGTAAATTTACTTGTATTGAAAGATTTTACTGAAGTACCAAACTTTGTACTCATTTACTGAAGTACCAAACTTTGTACTCATTTACTGAAGTACCAAACTTTGTACTCATTTACTGAAGTACCAGTATTTTAAGGACAAAATGTAATTTGATCGGATATCAACATATTCTTATATATTACTACTTTGCATTCTCAGAAATGTCTACATAATCTATATATATAATGTTCAGTGTCTGCGTATCTGTCTGTCTCGGGTCAAAGGTTAAAGGTCAAATAAGGCTATAAGAGGAAGGTGCCAAGGCAAGGGGGAAACAGCAAACTTCAAGACTTCAAAAGACTTCACGAGACTTCAAGAGACTTCAATAGAGCACTTCATGAGACTTCACGAGACTTCATGAGACTTCATGGGACTTCAAGAGACTTCATGGACTTCATGGGACTTCATGGAACTTTACGAGGCTCCATGGGACTTCATCAGACTTCACGAGACTTCATTGCAAGAAAAAATAGGGGACTTCAAGACTTCAAGACCTCAAAAGACTTCATAGACTTCATGGGACTTCACGAGACTTTACAGACTTCATGAGACTTCATGAGACTTCATGGGACTTCATGAGACTTTATGGCTGAAGTCTCTGCTGTTTCCCCCTTGTACCAAGGGCTCCTGTATTGGGGTAGCCATATGTTCTTAAGGACTATCCTATTAAGGTATCCATAGGTACTCATAAGCTATTATATGGAGGGACCCATAGGTCCTCAAGGGCTATCGTATGAAGATACCCATAGGTCCTTAAGGGCTATTATATGAAGGTACCCATAGGTCCTCAAGGGCTATTATATGGACATACCCATAGGTCCTCATCGGCTACTATATGGGGTATTCATAGGCTCTGAAGGGAGTAACGCAGTAAGGAGACAGGTAATAAGGGGTAAGGGAGTAAGGAGATAAGACTATGAGAGCTGTAAGGGATATAAGACTGTAATGACGAAAGCTACATCCATTATAAAAATATGTGCGATATAAAAGCATGAAGTCGTAGGGCTATCTATATAGATAATATCAAGTGTCTCTAGGTCTGTGAGTGGATGAAAAGTTAAACGTCTCAGGTTATATATTAAAGGAGAAAACAGCTGTGCAGTATGCATGGATTCTCGCTAGTATTCATAATATTTTATCCTACACACTATAAATTCATGTCTTTTGAATTTTCCTTGGTTATCAATGTTAATCATTTATACCGAGGCTGTTTTATGACAATGGAGATAGAAATATCGTGATAATCATTATTCATATACATTTTTCTAAAAATGCCGCTAAGTTATAGACCTTAGGTGTGTATCACACATCCTAACATCGATATCAATGTGTTAGATGTACAGCTACGCTTCATTATGGCTTTAAGTACTCTAATGTGCTTAAATACTGTACTTGAGTATAATTCAGTACAGTACCGCTACTTACTGAAATGTACTCAAATAAAAAGTATTTCAGTAAAGTACAAAGTACATTTTTTAAGTATCTTGAGTTTTACTGGTACTTGCTGTACTTGTACTCGTCCAATGACTGGTCTTAATGATCCAAGTTAGCCAAAGTCGACAGATGAACGTAGATAGCCAGGCATAATAAATCCGGTCGACATGTTCAACATTCTTTTCGATGAATGCCAGACGAACATATTTAATAATCTAGAGGAAATGACATGGTATAGTATGTTGATAAAGACTCTCAACCACTTCTCTCACTTTGCTATCTGTGATACGCTTTAGAAGCTCAAAAGAGAATGAAGGAACAGTCGAGCGATTTGTTGTGAAAAAATTCAAATAAAATTTTTGTAATTAAAAACGCAGATCAACTCAATTTTTAATCCACATTTTCTCCACTGACAAAGTCAGAACTAATCACGTATCTATGGGCCCTTTTCTTACTCTCTCTCGCACTCTGCAGCATTTTATACATCATGCTTTTCATTAGGTTAACAAGAAAGTGTTGCTTTTAATAATATTGATATAAATACGATTTTCGATTCAACAAACTAAAGCTCAAACTGAATTTTTTTCTCAAGATGTCGACTCCCTGGTTAATATATCAATTAGTCTTATGAACAAAATTTTTATATATAAATTCTTGTTGGCAAATTATTTATGCATAATTAGAATACCTTTTCGAGATAAACAACTTCAACATATTTTGATTCATCTATTGTCAAAAGAATCTGTATTCCGAGCTACATTCTGACAAAAACCTTAGTGAGCTACAAAGAATATTATGAGACTACAATTCTTCCTGTTCGAACAATTTTTGTGACTGACTTTTAGATAAATACACATAGTTTGTGTATCTGGTATCTTCTCTAATATTTGCAACACACAATCACTCGAAATTTTCGTGCAAGACAAAAAATTTTGTCTATGTTTGGGTACAACATCAGACTTAACTAAACCGTGGTCCAATTTTGAAAAACCGCGAATCAATTGCAGTAAAAAATTTATGTTTATTGAATTGCTGCCTACCATCATTGTAGCTTTCGATGAAAGAAGTATATTCCTTAGCTTTGTCGTCAAGTGAATAGGATCTTGAAGACACAAAAAACTTTGTTGTGGTCGAAGGTAAAACCAAATCCACTTAGAATCCAGAGTGATGAAGAAAGCATGATCACCGAAACAAGTACTTCTATTCGATGATGACGTGAAGAAGCCAGTGATGCCTCATTGAGAGAAGATATTTCGAGTCGCAATCTGTAGAATAGCCTACAATGCAAATACCTTTCTCTCGAAATTTATCAAAAATGTTTCTCCATCTTGATATAATATCAGTTGATGTATATCGGCCTTCATACCATATGCAGCGAGCAAATACGGCGCTAAGTCAATAGCTTGAGAAGATAATGGTTGAACCATGTGAGTGTTTAGAAGGGTTGATTGAGTTTTTGTACTAAACCAATTTTCTAATTGTTGAAAGCTATTCGTTGAGTAGTATTCAATTTGTGGAAATTCATTGAATAGAGGTAATGAGAATCCGATCAAATTATTAGAACGTGAGTCATAAACAATTTTAAGAATTACTGCTGTGCAGTCTTCCGCACAAAAAATGTATTCAGAACGTTTGGAGACGAGATGTTGCATCGCCAATTCATATCGAAAATTTCCTTCGATAAGTTCTTGTGAATGTTCAGCAATAACTTTTTGGAAAGTCGAAATATTGGGTAATGATCCAGGTAAATTTAGATGAATAAATTTATATAAATTTCGGCCACCTAAGAGAAATAGTATTAATCCGAAGTGTTTCATATGGTCGTGATATCGATAACGACTTTTCGGTTGTTGAAGATTAGAGAATGTATTTTCAATAAACTTGTATAGAAATGTTAATTCTGGATTATGAAGATCTTCAGAACCTTGAATAAAGTTGATAATCTGTCGAAGAAATGAAAAATTCTGAAGCATTGTATGAGATAAAACAATATCAGGACTGGTTGTGGTAGACATATATGTTTGATTTAAATTACGAAGAGCATTGACAAGTGTTTCCACTTTAATTATTAGTCCTGGTTTTATTATAAATGTACCATCATTTAGGTAAATGCCAATTTTCTCTTTTATTGAACGAAGATGGTGAGAGTCAAAATGAAAGAATGCGAAGATATTGTCAATACGGAGTAGGCTATCGACTGAAGATATTTCTTAAATCTTCAAAACTTCGACGACGATATCACCACATGTCTGTTTGATAAACTGATAAAATTCAGCATCATGAAGGAGTAATACATTGTCAGGAAGAACTGATGTAGTTGACATTTTATTGATTAAAGTTATATTAATAATCTAGAGCGATTATTTAAGAGGTCAATGATTGTTTATTATTACACAATCATGAAAGATATAAAACAAAAAAAAATTGTTTTGCACAGAAAATAAAACTTTACTAGATACATATTTTCTGCTTTTCTTTACGTTGATATGCCAGGTTCAGCCTAGTGAAACCTTATTCTTTCCCTACTATCTCGAGAGGCTTTTTTCAAGTTCTTCGTTTATATAATTATTAAATTTTAGCCATTTTGCAACTACAACATAATGACCATTATTCTTTCAGAATATTAGTTTTCCTGGATGTTCTTATGTTCTACAAAATAATTAGGCAAATTACAAAGAGAGAACAAATAATAATATTGAGCAACGAGAGAACGAATATTGGAACGTCTTTCTGTCATTGTTAGGAATAACGTTAGTTTACAAAACATATTTTTATTTTAAAACCATGACTGCATGCTAAAAATGACAAATCTATTAAAAACAATAAATGTTAATTTCTACATTATACGTCTTTTTTTGGTCGATTTATCGATAGAAGAAGATAGTGGAGTACGTCGTTTTTGACTGAATGAAGTTGTTCGATTATTAGTAATAGTAGAATTAGTAGTTTGAGAAGAATCAAATACCAAATTCTTCTCTGCTTCATCCATCACCTCGTCATTTTCTTCTTCATTTGTGACCAAACATCTACTTTTCATCATCATACATTTACTCGATTTGAGATGTCGATAATAGTTAAATATCTTTAAAGAGAAAAATAAATCTTTTTTTTAAATTATAAAATATAGAAAAAATTGTGCAAGATCAACAGCTATATTTATTGAAAGTGTATTCTTTTTACTTCTAATAGAGACAGGATGCCATATACCAATTGAAGCCGTCACTTTTTGTGAAAGTTGTAATTAATATAAGAATTTAGTCTGCTTGAGTATCTTTGGCACGTGAATGTCGGAAATAGAAAATCAAAAAATATGTAATCTCAATACTCAATGATGGAACATTCAATGGTTCAATCGGGAAAAGTAAACTGAGATTCGATCCAGTTACTCCAAAAGAGAAAACAAAAACTGCATATTTTTGAAATGGACTAACCAAAAATAAATTTCAGAGAAACATGTATTATGCACAGTTCCTTTGAAAATATTTTTTGAAAATTAATTGATTAAAGAGGTGTGTTTCAAAATGTTATTATAAATACACTTTAATGTAAAGGCCACACAAATGTACAGCCAAAAGAAAAAAAACAATTAAGTATTTAACAGATGGACCACCTTAAGACATTTTCCTACCAGTTTCTTAGTTTTGATAAGATACTCTAACATGAATAGAATCAGACTTGCTAGTACATATGCATCGAAAGGTATATATTCAATATAAATTTTTCAGCTAATCTGAATTGTAATTTGAAGTTTTTAACCCATTGGGTCCGGACGATGAACATGTTCGTCCTGGGATTTTGCGCGCTGAATACCTTTAAAAAACATGGTGTTTTTGTTATTTAATGATATAAATTGCATGAGTATTTGTATTTAGGATATTTGTGCAGTTAAGGTTATCTATACTTACTGATGATTACTGGTTGACTTTTAATCCTTTGAATCCGAGATTATTTTTATATAGTATAAAGGATGCGAGTAGATTGATAGGCGAATCAGTCCTACCATAAGTTTTGGATTCGAAACCCCAATTATATTATACCAAACGAAAGAGCTTAGTGAGTTGAGCATTTTTTGTAACGGAGCTTGATCTTTTAAATGAAACCATGAAGAATTCTCAATAAGCCAAATTGTAAAATTTCAGTCATTTTAGTCGTTGTCATGCTCAGAACTCTCCATGGTTTCATTTAAAAGGTAAGGTTCTGTCACAAAAACTGCTCAACTGACGAAGCTCCTTCGTTTGGTATAATATAGTTGGGGTTTCGAATCAAAAAAATTTTATAGGGCTGATTTGTCTATCAACCTCTCTCGTACTTTTTACTAGATAAAAATAATCCCGGACTCAAAGGGTTAAGAAATTCAATCTTCCTTTACAACAGAATCATGATGATCCAAGTCGACACTTTTACCTGGTAATCTGTACGAACTAAGTGTAAGGTCGATTTGATTCCACAGGCACATCGAACAATAGCTGCATCTGGATCGACGGTGACGTGAACTTCATAATCTATCCCTTGAGCAAGACTAAGGTTGTGATTACCAAGTTTCTTCTTGTTTTTTTTCGATCCATTGATTTATAGTTGAGCTAATGTGGTTTTTATAATAGTCAATAACTGTTGAAACATCAGGTGTAGCAATATTGGACTTTGAAGATTCGGAAACTGACGTCATTCTAAATAAATTCGATATTGTCGTATTAGTATCAGCATCAATTGCGCTGGTTACAGAATAATTAGAGGAAGCATATGCATTCCAGCCTTGTCTCGCCATTCGTGTTAATTCATCTTTCTTCTTCGTTAAAAGCTCAGTCAAATAGACAAATGAGCTCTTTATACCAGGAAGAACAGTATAAGTATCATCATCAAGCTTGAGGCAAAGAGATTCTTTGAAAGGAATTAAAGCAGCTGAATCTAATTTAAGAATACCAAGAACATTCTTACAACTCAAATAAATATCAGCACTGCTGACTTCTTCAAATTCGAGTAAATTTGCTTGTTTTTTTCCTATGTATTTGCTGACGAAATTATAAAACTGTTGATTTTGATACGAAAAAACATCATCAGGAAGGTAACTAGTGTCGATAAACAAATTTCTTGACATCATAAAAAATCTACTAAGTTTTAATATTATAGAATACAAGTATGCGATGACACAACAATAAAGAAAAAATAATGAAAATGTGAATGGATCAATGTCCAACAATCACAAGACAATGTTTTCATCTTTCCTGAGTCAGAGGAACGTCGCTAGTATATATATATATATATATATATATATATATTAGTGGAAATGGCACGTGTCACGAGGTGTGTTTCTTTCGTATTCTATATAAGCAATCATAGCCTTTAAACTACGTAATTTTAATGCGATATT